>OX451215.1:67538413-67622770 GCA_949628195.1 Phasia obesa | reverse complement strand
GGGGCAGTACCTGGATATTGTATAGTGGTTTCAAAAGCATCTAATTTTTTATTTTGTTGCGTTGTGTAATAGGAAGATATCAGTCAATTTTAGCGAAATTTTATATTTTATTGTTAAAAAAGAAAAAAATAAAAAATTTTAAAAGTAAAATGTTTTTGTAAATTGTCTTCGGCAAGTTCTCAAGGACATATAATGGCCAGTGAAAATTGTAATAACTCGAAAACTTAAAGACATGTAGCTTATTGTAAATCTCATTGTGTTTGCCCTAAGGACCAGGATCCACTTTTTTGCAAAAGGGGAAATAAATAGCGTTAATTTTGCAAAAACTGAAAATTTGTCAATTATTTTCGATTTAAACGCTTTTTTTCAGATTTGGGGCCTATGCGCTACGTGTTAACGTTGTCGAATTCGACTAAAATTTTGTGGGTGGAAGTTTCTCATCAAATCTAACATTAATCCGACATGCACCCCTTGAAATTGGAAAATTTATGTTTTTCACACATTTGAAAACCCGCTATAATGCGTATATCAAGCAAAAAACTAAAATTTTGTGAAAATGAGCGAATTCACTAAAATGTGAATAAATTCGAAAAAAATCAATCGATTTTTATGGTCGATATCTCATTTTGTTGCTATTATATGTCGCTATGCGATAAAAAAATGAATCTGGAAGTTTTTTTCCGTTTTCGATTTTTTATGATTTTTTTAAAACGAAAATTTTTGCCATTTTTACGTAAAAAATATATTTTTTTCTTAAGTTTTTTATTATAACTCCGATACTATTGATCCGATTGAAACGCGATATATAGACGAATTAAAGTCTATGCAAATCTTAATTTTTCTGAATTTATTTTAATAATATCGGACTAGTAGTTTTTGAGTTATCATTAATTATTTGAAGAAACGTCTCAAAAAAATTGCAATTTTAAAAAAAAATTTTTTAAAAAAAAATCTATCCATAGAATTTAAAAATTTTACCATTTTTGTACAAAGGTAGTCATGATACATCAAAATTATATAGTGGTTTTAAGAGCACATGAAATTTTTTTTATTTTGTTGTGCTGTGTTATTTATTTATTTTTAGTCATACTTATCATACTGTGCTTAATAATATATTATGGTTATAAATATGATTTTTTTTTTTTTTAATATTAAAAAAAATTTGGTTGTGGTTTGAATCTTAATATGGTTCAAACCAACCATGTGGCTTTTTTTTTGTTAACTGTTAACAAAAACTTGTTTATCGTTACCAAAGTATTGTTTAAAATAAATATAATTTGCCAACAGCAAATATGTATTGTTACAGAGCACATAGTGTAGTTACCGTGACCATACAATAACCATGTTTTTTCTTTGCGTGCACGCACACAACGTATGTGGGTACAGCTAGTCTTTAATAAAGTCATAGAACATTTCTGGATTATTCGAATTGTATCAGACTTAAACTCATTGAAAAATATCGATTGTTTAATGAACATTGCGTTTTATGGTGCGGTGCAACCAAAGATAGTTTAAGATCGTATCTTCCATTAAGTGAACTTAAGAGCGTATTATCCGAGATCTTTGTGCATAATTCCCATCATGTTGGTAGGTGTAGGGCCGAGATCGTTGGAGAGGCGATGTTCTTTTATTTAATTGTAGCCTATCGGCCACTGCAAACAAATTCTCGATACTGAATCATTGATATAAAATACTATTGACACCGCTGTTAAAGAAAGCTTCTTACAAAGGCTGATGAATTAGAAAAAGGGTTTTCCATGTTTAAACGAAGTTTTATTAGAGTAAAAATTTGTATCAATATCGCACACTAAATCATAAAGAGTCACAACTTAACAAACACAAATATTCGTGAGGGCAAACAACTATTTGTAAGAGTATGGTTGTAATTTTACAGTCAAATGGAATTCCACAATAAAGATACTTTTCCACAACACAGTGATACAAATAAAATTTTCGTGGTCGTTACGAAAAATAATAGGATATTGATAATTTCTAAGTTGTGACTGTTTATGAATTAGTGAGCGATATATACAGTGGTTAAATTTTAAGGGTTGATGTTGAATGTGAACCACACCTAAACCTCAGGTTTCTTTCCGGATTTAATTTGACATTTATCAATTTCAGACTAACTCAGTTTGAACCATGAAAAGATACACAATCGAGCAATGGCCAGAATGGTGGCAAGAAATGATGATCAATTTTCGAAGAAAATCATCTTCAGTGATGAGGTACATTTTCACCTCAGTGGATTGGTCAATAGGCAGAATTGCTGGATTTGGGCGAATGATAATCCAAGAGTTATTGTCGAAAAACCAATGCATCCACAAAGAGTGACGGTTTGGTGCGGTTTATGGGCTGGGGGAATATTTTGGGCCGTATTTTTTCCAAAATGAGACCAGTAACTGCCTACTGTAAATGGCGGTTCGCTATCCTGAGATGATAAAAAATTTGAAAGATATGGATGTGGAAGATATGTGGTTTCAAAAGGACGTTGCCACTTGCCACGCAGCTCTTTTGCGCGACAAAAATTAATGGTCGTGTTATCTCACGTGGTGGCGATGTCAATTGGCCGTCAAAATCATGTGATTTGACACCGTTGGACTTCTTTCCTTGGGGTTATTTGAAGGAAAAGGTGTACGTAGATAAGCCAGCAACAATTCAAGGATTACTATTATGCCTCAGCGTCATCGATAATTTGGGGCATCGGATGGCGTTGTTCCGCCGAGATCGCGGCGGCCATTTGTCCGATATTTTGTTCCGTACATAGTTGAACCATACCAATATTATCAACACAAAAAGAAATTACAATAATTTCCTAAATAATATGCGATTTATTCAAAGTCAATATCGGCCCCTTAAAATTTAACCACCCTTTATAAACAATAAGCTCCTATTCGAAAGTAAACAATTTTTTTACTTGTCAACAAAATAAGAAAACAATTCTCGTATAATATTATTAATTAATGTTTCGTTATTTTAAGACCCAGACAAAATTACCCAATATTTTGATAAAACTCTTTATTTTTAGAGAAACCACAAATATGTTATTCACAGTTGTAGGGTTTTTAGTTTAGATATATACTTATAATATTACGTACATATAACCCTAGTCCTCAAAAAAAAAAAAAACAGATAAAAAAACAATTTATTTAGGCAGAATTGGAAAATTAGAATTTTGCCCGTAAAGTCCATATTTAAGGTTTTAAAACTCCATTCTGTTGGTTGGTTGGTAGGTTGGTTAATCAAAATCAATGAATCTAAAATTAACTAGATTAAGAAAAACCTAAATTCATAAGATTCCCTTTAGAAATCTACAAAATCATAATCTGTTTTCTAAATACTCTATACATAATTGATTGACCGCCAGAAACCTATACTATCATTGATATCATAAATTAATTAACTTAAATCCCTCTATAAAAATACAAACTCAAAGCACATTTTAAGTATTTTATGATTGTCTCGATGTCATAAACATATGGGTATCATTTGAAACTGTAGGGCTACATAATGGCTGAAATGGCCTGTTGTTTATAAAAATAAACAACATAAACTGCAGACAATTCTATAGAATCCTGGTATAAGAATGAATAAATGAAGAAGACAGTAACTCCTTCAATCAACATGAAAAAAAATGTAAGCACAAAACTGTTTATTCAAGACAAGAAGAGTCCAATTTAATAACTGAATAAAAATAAAGAAAAAAAATTTTCTTAATTATGAATCTGCTATTTGTAAAACTAAAACATAAAAATATACTGAAAATGTAGGACTGACTGTTGCTGACAATAATTATAACAACAGAATATACTGCTAACCACGGCATATTAAACAAGGTGATAGCGTAAGGGAGAGGAAATTTGAGCAAAATATTTTTTGAATTTTTTTATATGGTTTTTGACAGTAAAATAGATATTATTCTGTCTTAAAAAACCTGATTAATGTCAAACTCCATATAAAAAAAAATTTTAAAAATTTCTCTTTAATATTAGCTCCGCCTTGTGCAGTCACCTGGTTTAATATGCCTTGCTACTAACATTGTGAGTGCTCACTTACATACAAGTAAATCACTCTTCGAGATGAGCAAAGATGAAACTTAAACAACAAATACAATCTACCAGGGATGCTGAAGTTGCAATTCAATCGTACTTTTCTGGTACCTACAATTAAAGTACATAAGTTTTATGGTACATAAGAAGTTTATCTTATCACTGAAATAAAAATTTACCTAAATACTGTAAAATGGGGTGAAGAATTGAAGCAAAGTAGGTTATTACTCAGCTATAACAAAGTTGTTAGTCAAATCTACAGACAATTATATTGAAGAAATTTCTTCGGAATGATTATTTCGTTATGTTATTTAAAAGGGTGTAACTATGATAGAATTGTCGTTAAATTAAACTAAAATTAATAATTAATTTTTATATTTTTTAAGATTTTATCATTATTAGATAAAAATCTTCAGCATAATCTGAAAAAAAATTGTATAACAATAATGGCCCATTAGCTTCCTTTCTTTTATAAATGGAATAAAGCTTTGAATTCCCATTGCGGCTATTTAGTTTTTTGGTTTTGGTTATCAATCATCGGCCCTCTCAAATTAACCTCCCTTTATAATATCTATTAAACTTAAAATTAATTATTAAAATTTATAAAAAATTTAATAAAATAATTTCTAAGGTTTTTTTTTATATGACAAAATTTCCTGTGAAAACAATAATAAATTATACCTTCCCTGTTTACGGTAGTGCTTGGTTTCAATGATTTCATTGTTAATTTTTTTATATATATAATTGTTTTTATCTCGCATTTCTTTTTTTGCAGTTATCTTCTCTCTATATTAATGTTGTAAATACAAAATATTAATGTCAGCTTGACAGGATGCTGTTGTGCGCATTGTACTTATTGTTATTTTCATTTTCATTTTCAACATCGTATTAGAGTTCATTAAAATTAATATATTTTGTTCCCATGTTCCTATGTACAGTTTTAAAAATATATTTTTTTTGTGATTTTAGTTAGTTCCCTCTTGTTGACTTCGTTATATTTTAATATGATCCCCGAAGTCATGACAACAATGAAATACATAATAGGGTGAGGCGATGTACATGTCAAGATGAAAGTTGGTTAGTAAAACATTTACTTTCGTTCTTTTCTAACAACTGATGGCTTTAAAAAACCTATTTGAAAAAAAAAACTACACAAATAGAAATAAATAAAAATACATGTCTTTAGTTATGACTTACATATTCTTGTTTATATACTTACATACATACATACATAAATATATTTTAAAGATTTTGTCAAAAATTTTACGTACGAAAATGAATTTCAACTTATGAATAGAACGTAGAATACTTCCAGTTTATTTTATATCTATACATATATTAAAATTACATAGTTTATTATTTTTGTCATATGTAGCAAAACTTTTATTTTTACCCAGCCAGGCATTAAATTAACTAACTTTTTAATGCCAACACAATGCTTATACATAAATATATACAATTTATTTACTGAAAGAGTCCTATTATTGTTATATTATATTGTTATAATATATATAAACGCGCACCCATTGAAAAAATATATACAAATATCACGGCAGTGAAGAGCAAAAGAGGTACTTAAAAAATAGATGAGCAGTAAACCTAAGAATACAGTTTCCGATATTGATGAATTTTTTATTTTATATTAAGAGCAATTCTTAAACCATTTTATGGCTAGACAAGGGTTTTACAATAGTTCGCTTTTAACTCGTGAACATAGTGTTACTTTATACAAATAAATATATAATTTAATGCTTTAAAGTTATGCTTAGTGAAAAGTAGGAATCACTGATTAACAAATTTTATTTTTATTAACAATTAAATTTTGACGTGTTGTTTTTAATTTTATTTAAGTTAACTTTAACTTTAATAATCAACAAGTAATCTTATTTACCCTTCGGTAAAAACCTTAAGAAAATGACCAATGATCGCTTCTGGTGCCCAGTGGCGTTGTGGCGAACTCTATGTTTATTGCTTCCTATAATGGCATTTAATACAAACCAAATTAAAAAAATCCTATCAACCTCAAAACAAAGCAAAATCAAAGATTCCAGGAGTTATTGCCACCCAAAATCTGTATGCGATCTATTCGTCGCCGTCTAGTATTTAGTAGCAAACAAAGGAAACGAAAATCATTGCAAACAAAAAAAAACAATCTGAAAAAATTTTTCAAATATATAGATAGGCGTCTTTTTTTGCCCACAGCCTCAAATGGAACGGTCTGATGTTTTTGAACTGTAATAGCAAAATTTTCGAAATTATGCCTAGCAGATTGCTAGGCTTACATTTCTTATATCTCTTCTTGTACCTTGGCAAAGTTAATTTCAACCCGAACACAGGCGGACAGACCGACATCGCTAAATCAACTTCTCCAGAATATTTATACTTTACGGGGTCATTTCCGACCCCGACCCCGACCCCGAAATTACACATGGAATGACAAACTTTCATATACATATATACCCCTTCTACCTATGGTGAAGGGTATATATATGTATATATATTTTTTTTATCGTGGTTCCTAAGAGGAGCATAGGGCCGCTTAATTTTTTGAAATTAAAACTTCTAGGAAGTGAAAACTTCTTTAGGCACGTTGAGCACTTTTTGATGGAAGTAAAATTATTAAACTCAAAAACCGTAACCGTCATCACCATTATCACAACCGTAACCGCGTCACCTAACATTCGTTTCTATACATAGGTCAGATCGTTTTGGTTGAAGAAAAATTATTGAGTTCACATCATCGCCACCAACGTCACCTTAGATTGTTTCTATTTTATATATATAAAATCTTGCGGAAAAGTAATTACAAGTTACTTAGTTTTGACTTCTATTGGAGGTCCCATCGACTGTCCATGTAAGTCCTTTCTATGTGACTTCTGCTTTAACTACGATTCTCCACGTCTTTCCAGGTCTTCCTTTTTACGGCTTCCCCGTGGATTCCAATCGAGAGCATTGCGTGCTATGTCGTCTTGGAACTTGCGGATTGTGTAGCCCATCCACTTCAATTTGTAGCGTCCAAATTCTTGGTCCTTGCTTTGTTATTGCCCATAGTTTTTCATTGTGATTTTATTGGGCCAATATACTCGTAAGATTCTTCTTAGTTAGTGATTTATGAAGGCTTAAAGCGTTTGTAGTTCTTTCTTTGGTGCATTCCATGTTTCGCAGCCGTATACTACCACTGACTTGCGTTGATCTGCATACTTTTTCGAGTGAGCTGAAGGCTGCACGACTCAATGCTAAAACTAAATTTCTAACACTTTTCCAGTTAACGATCCCCATCTCAATGCATTACATCTTACATACTAATTATTTAAAATCAATTCTGAAAACACTTATTATACTGACTTTTTAAAGTTCAATCAATCCGTAAAAATGACTAGCTGTAATATAAGGCAGACCTGTGGGTTGTAATTACATTTCAATTATTATTACACCTATTGTATAATCAGAAATTTCCATATACCCAATATGAGTAATTTACGTCGAAATCAAGTACTAAAATGAATAACAAGTCAATGTAAATGTAATTAAAATCTCAATTACAATTACATGAATCTCGTATGTTTGCAATTATACATAAGATGGTTTTGTAAATGAAAATTTTCAAATAAAAGTTACAAAAAAATGTTATTGTAGTTTTGCAATAATCATTATTTGCAACTGAACAAAATGTTGCCATTTTACACCAATGTCACCTAAAATCGCCTTTGAATGTTTTTGCCAATACGATGCCGGGACGCCTTGTCAATTTAAGGAAAAAAGTTAATCAATCTTAAATAGATCTAGTCCTACTAAATATACCGTAGAGGTGTGAGTTATATACATATCTAATATATACTGCAAAAACAGAACCAAGACTACATCAAATTTTTTACGCAAATTTTCTGTGCCTCAAAATAATTCACCCAATATAACATCTATACATATAATAAAATAGTAACTCATTTCCGTCTGTCTGTCTGTCTGTACGTCTATCTATCTGCTTTTCTTTTGCGTTCGCATCAGTAAAATCTACTGGATGGATTTTAACAAAATATTGTGAGGAGGTACCTTAGCATCCTGATTATTAGGATACTTTTTACCGCAAAAATATCTCATTTCCAAGAAAAAGTGTAGAAAAGGCAGTGAAAGTACGCAATTTCCGGTTTAAAGGTACTGAAATTTTCGTTTTAAAACTTGGATATTTTAAACACGGTTACGCCCCTTTTATTTTTGGGATAATTTAAACAAAAGTGCACAACAGATGGCGCCAACTGAATAAAATTTGTATTTGATTTGCATTTTTCCTTTGTTAAATTACATTGTAATTAAAATATTTTAAACACCTCTTACAGAGCATTACAATTATTTTTAATTTTTTTTTTAAATTTTAGATTTTTATCCAGTAAACCATAACTAAAGCACTATAAAAGTAGGAGTCATACAATTGGTGTGGAATACTTTGAAATTAAAATCGAGCAAAATATTTTCAGGACGCCTACGACGTGACGGGCACAGCTAATATATGAATATAACAAATAAATAAAGAAAAAACTTAGTCGTGAAAAACCTAAATTTTTAAATATCAACTAAATTAAAAAATATATTCTATCATGAGTGTTAAAAAAAACACAAATTCTCCTGCATGCTATACAAAAGATTTTGGCGGTTTCTACTTTTTATTCTTTTTCTATTACACATTTATCTAAAAATCTCAGGCATGCGCATAAATTTTATTCTCATAATTTTATTCGTTCATCTCTGCTCTTGAAAACCACTAGCAAAAATGTTTAATATTTTGTTAATGCAAATTTGGCAAAGTTTAGTCTCATTTAGTTTTCTGGTTTTTTTCTTAAAAGCAGACGTCTACTACCGGCTTTTGTTAATTAAGACATTGTGGCCACATAAAAATGATAATAAAAACAATAAAAAAAGAAAAACAAAGGCAGAACACTAATTCCATAATACACTGACATAAACATAACAACATGTACGCAGATACACGATATGGATACGAGTACAAAAAACAAAAAACAACAAATAACAAATATATAAAATTATAAAATTACCACGAATAAAAGAATATCAAAAAATCAAAATATCACTATTTTAAATTTATAATAGACGAGTAAATATTTTAAATTAATTTTATAATTTACTAGCGGTGCCCTCATACGTTGTGTGCGTCCTGACAATATTTTATTTTATATTATATAGAAAGACAAACAGACAGATAGATAGGAAATGAGTTACTTTTTTATATGTATAGATTTTATATTTCAAATTAAACCGTTTTTAATTTGTATATTTTAATTTTCCAATATTTCATTTTTCTTTGTTCTTAAGGACTAATTAGGAATTTTAACAAATTGCCTTTGCTGCTTTTTTAATTTGGCTCAACATTTTTGTTAATTTGTCATTTCGTTTCTCATTTCGGATATATAAAATCTAGGACGACTTAACAAGAAAACTGTCATAAATGTCAAATTTTAATTCACTTGCAAAATTTATTATATTTTATTTTGTTTCTATTTTTTCACTTTCTCAAACTAAAGCACACACCACTCTTAGCTACTAAAACTGGTTGTTTAAGGCCATATACAACCACAACTGCCACTAATTTTTGGAATATATTTTATTTTTATCTGTCAAGGAAAAGTAGTTGTAATTACTCAGCATAGAGCTCGAAAAGGATAAAGGAAGAGAATAAAATTACACAGATTTAAACAAATGTATTTGTGCTTATTATAAAAACTATTTGACACTTCAAAATTTTGTTAAAAGAAAAAAAAAAACGAAAAACTGGAAACTGGAAACTAATGAAAAACTAATTTAATTTTTATTACAGGAAGGAAGAATTTGTGACAGAATGTTTAACAGCCGAACAAAAACCGATTTAAATTTATTTATTTAGTAAGGATTACACTACAATTACAAATTAAATTTTAATTCAATTTATCGATCATAGTAATAAAAACTTTAATCCGCTGTAGTAAACAATACCTAAAGTCTGATAGCTTAGCTTACTACCTACTAGCTTACCGGAGCCACCGTAATTCAAATTATACTTTGCCAAGATGCCACAAAGTATCGAACAGTGATTTTTTAATATCAGTAAAACCGTAATTAAGTATCTAATAGGTATGAGGGCTACAACAAATTTGGTTTAGGAATGGGGGACATCCCTAAAAAGGACTAATAACATGACACACTGTCACTAAAGCTTTATAAAACACCATATTGGAGAGTAATTGTGAACAATGGGAAGATACACAAAACGAAACAAGTTTGTTTAATTGATAGAAATTTCTGAACTAAATCTCAAATATCTGCCTACCTTATGCATCAATGCTGAATACTTTATAGAAATGAGTTTCAAAAACGCATGGTTGGCAACCGTTATTAGTTAATTGCGAAAGCTGTCACCTCACAAATATGAATTAGTTCAAAAATAAAAAAAAGATTCCTTAGTGCTGAATATTAATCAATTAAATAAAACGAAATAAAATTTAATTTAAAAAAGTTTAATTTGACTTTGGTTTAATTTATAATATGCGAAATCTATATCTAGTTAACATTTCACCATTAAATGGTTACTACGTATCCAATTTCGCTGACCCACAACATCCTGAAAGATCGTGGTGACGTTCGACTAAGACGGAGGAATATTGCTTATCTTGGCCGAACATTAGAGAGGTGACCAAGAAGTGATAACAACAACCGCGTCATCATACAGTTTTTGTCTAGCACCGGCCGGACTTAAGTATATCCTTCACCACAGGTGGAAAGGGTATATATAAGTTTGTCATTCCGTGCATAAATTCTACAATATTCATATTCGACTGTATAAAGTATATTCTGGATCTTTATCCGTCTGTCCGTGTTCAGGTAGTGATGTCATTTGCCAAGGCACCAGGAGAGACACAAATAATTCTTCCAAAAAAAAACCGACTACAAAACAAATATATGTGCATCAATTCTGAACTAAAAATTTAAAAGAAAGTAATGTATAAAAAATAGTAATAAAATCAAATACTTTTATACTTGTTGCTCTAACGGACATAGTAATATACGTTCTGTACATTCAAATGTCTATCCGTAACGGTTAAGCAGATAAAGCCATATACGACAAATTACGTCAGATATGAGGACACCCTTTATTTTTTACACTTAATATTACTGACACAGTAATAAAAAGTAACGGTTCCAAAGATATGGCCATATAGCTAAACCATTTTAACCTAGGGGACACCCTTTAATGTGCAATTCTAAATTAAACTCTTATTTTAAAGGACAGATTCTTTGTAAATTTCAAATGTCTGTCTAAAACGGTTCAAAAGTTTGGCCATATGCATCAATTTACATCAGCTATTGAGACACCCTTTAAAATTTTAAATATTTATAAATGTTATTATACGGGACATAGTAGTGGAGATTCTGTCTAATTTTCAAGTGTTTGTCTATAACGGTTCAAAAGATAGGGCTAGATAGGTAAAATTATATCAATTATGGGGACACCCTTTAGTTTCCAAATTTAAATTATATACTTCTTTGTAAATTTCACCATCTCTCTGTTGCGGTTCAAAAGTTTTGCAATATACATCAAATTACATCAACTATTGGGACACCCTTTAACTTCTAATTATAAATATTTAATTTCTGATTATAAATATTGGACATTCTGGAAATGACTGAGTTCTGCGGGCACAAACATAAAAAAAGCAACATTCAGACGAATTGATAACCTCCTTTTTTTAAAGTCGGTTAAAAAAAGCACACCAATCTGTAGTTTCGAAAATTTTGGGATTGCAATTCAGCAACATCGGATCATTCCTCTGAAGGTGACCACGCCAAAAACCACGCCAACCTATATTTTTTCAGATTTTTTTAATTCTTTTCGGCTTTAATGATTATCTTTTGCTTTTTTGTCAAATAAATATTAGACCGCGACAGGTCGATCGCAAGAAGTGCTTACAGATCTCAGGGGGATCAACAACCCCCTCCGAGGGGCGATTTTTGTTTGTTTTTAGGTTGGTAGGGTTCTTCTGATTTGATTTGTATGGATATACACATAGAGATAGCCTATGAACTCACAGGATGCCCACTGGTAATTAGGAGCAGTTAAAGAGCACATGGGGAGTTAACATAAAGAAATTTTTTAAGGATTTTATTTTGCTCTAGTTTGATCATTCTAACGCAATATAGATTGCAGTAAGGTCCCAAAATAAAAAAAATCAATAAAATTTTTAAAAACATTAAAAAAAAAATTTTAAAAATTAAAAAAAAAAATTTCAAAATATTTATTACAGAAAAAACAAATTTCCAATAAATTTTTACAAAAAATTTTCAAAAAATATTTTTACAAACAATATTCGAAATTTCGAAAAAATCAATATTTCTATGAAAATTAAAATTATCAGTTTAACATAACATATTTTTATTTTTATTATTAAGAATATATACATATTTTTTAAAATACACAGACAGCGTCAGGATACCGACTACAAACTGTCAAGAATTAAATACACACATTTACAGGTAAACGATTCTTTTGAAGCTAGCAAAGCAACATGGCTACGCGACCACCGTTGTGGCTGTAGTGAACGTAGGCTAATTTCTATTTTTGTATGCACAATTTTATTTTATTCAACAAAAAAATTTCACAAAATTATAAATTACAAATTCATATAAAAACAAAAATTTTTGAAGAAAATATTTATTATTTTTTGAAAAAGTTATTTAATTTTATCAAAGCAAAAACGGGATTTCTACAACAATGTCAGAGTTTACAATGTAGTGAGTTTTTCCTCATACGACTTATTTTAATTTATGTAAAAAGTCAACAATACGGATAATGCTGTACATGTCTGTATAAATAAATTCACCATGGTGAAGGGTATACAAGATTCGGCACGGTTTTCTTTGCGTGTAGATATTTTAATTTTTTTTTAATTTTTGCTAATTTCTCAATTATTTTATTTTATGTTTTTTTTTTTTTTGTGAGAACAAAAATAGCATTTACAACATTGAGAACACGTCCAAACTTAATATTTATTATAAAAAAGTATATTCTCTTATGCCTACTTATAGGTTTACATAATCTATCCTGACAGATTTACATATTTAGTTGAATTAACAAAATTTGTAGTTTTCTTCGGTGCTCTTTACGATTATATGATCGAATTAAAGATATTCTTTATATCTCCAAATATTAAACGAAAAACATCACGAAACACTTACTTTACTTCTTGTTAAATTTTATGATATTTTCAGCGATAAAAAAGCTGCAAATGATTGAAGTTAATATTTACTGTGGCAAAAAAGAATAACTGCTTAAGTCGACTTTAGCATTTAAGTAGAACGACACACTTTCTTATTTATAAAGTCCCGACAGAAGGAAATAACATTAACAGCTACAGGAATAAATTATTAAAAACCAGCTGCAAAGTCTTAAAGTCGTCTACTTCAAAAATACAGAATATAACATGACATAAGCAGTTTTTCCTTGTAGACACAGATATCAATCTGTATTTTACAATACAAAATTTGTCATAAAGAATACTTCAGGTAATCTTTAATTTTATGAATTTGGGCATATTAATTTAAATAATAGAAATTTATACTTTCAGATATGCTGAAGCAACTATCAGTTTCATTTCACTCAAAAGAAAGATATCGATTAAGTGGTCTTCATGAGTGTGTTTGAAAGACACTAATTACTGCGTAAATGCAAACAAGTGTCTTCAAACACACTCATGCAGCCTAATATTTTTTTTGGTGTACCACAAATACAAAATCCGCTGACTAGAAAAAAATAAGTTCATTCTAACAACTTCCTGTGCCCGCCACTTCGTCAGCGTTTTTGCAATATTTTATTCGATTTTTTTTGAAAGAAACCACACCAAAGACCTTTACATTTTTAGTTCCGCCTTAAACTATGCTGCATATTAGTTTATGTATTTATTTATTATATAAATAAAACTATAGGGGCCTACAATCAGCTTTACTATATACAATGGAAACAGATATTTTTATGGATATATTACATAAAGAATAAAGTATATTTGAATCGAAAAATTAATTATTTTCGGTTTGGGGTGTTAAGTAAACTACCCCTTGCTTCTTCCCGATTATGCCCAAAATTTCCACATCTCTTCATCTCCATATACCAAAGACACACACTAAATTTCATTTTGATATATTATGACCTGTACAAACTCCCCAAAAATAGTGCCATACACACCCACCCACCCACAGACATCATCGCGAAAATAGTCAAAATGGATTCAGAAGACTTTACAACGTATAAATCCGTCGAAATCCCGACCTCGATTATTTTCATGATTACTATACTTTACCTTATACTACTTATGGTAAAGTAAAAATTAAGTATGCATATCCGGTTAGTTCAACTGTGTACTTTCACTGCTTTTTCTCCACTTTCTCTAACATATAAGATATTTTTTCAGAAAAAAAGTATCCTATATTGGGTTCAGGATACTTAGGTATCTCGTCACAAAATTTTGTTAAAATCCATCCAGTAGTTTTTACGTGATGCGAACGCAAATGAAAAGCAGACAGACAGACAAACAGACAGACGGCAGTGAGTTACTGTTTTATTATATGTAATACTTATATGTATAGATAATAAACAAATATATTAAAAACTAGCTGTGCCCGCCACGTCATAGGCGTCCTGACAAATTTTTTTTTTGATTTTGTTTTCAAAGTAATACACACCAAATTTTAAGACTTTTACTTTTACAGTGCTTCAGCTATGGTTTATGGATTTACTTTATATATGGGTACCCATCCCTGAGCTTTATAGGAAATTCTAAAAGTATTTAAGAGTCCTGCTAATGGTGTTTAAAATATTCCGCTTTCAAAATTGAAAGGTGCTGTCAAGTTTGCGGTACTTTTACTACTTTTTCCTCTAGATTTTCTTGGAATATATTTGAACCGAGATACTAAGATACCACCACACAAAATTTTATTAAGTTTTATCCAGTAGTTTTTTCGTTCGTTTGAACGCAAATGAGAAAAAACAATAGAATCTCGGGTACCAAAAAGTGTGTTTCGCTGTGTTAAAATTTGGAAAAAATCTATTTTTTAAAATGTTGTAACCTTTAGAAACAATTTTTAAATCTATTTGCAGTTTAAGGCAAAAAATACTACAGTTGAAAATCCAAAAGCGATATGAAATAAAATAAAATAAAATAAAATATAAAACTTAAACAAGATTTTTATTTCTGATATTTTTCTCATCGTGAGTTTTAAGTAACAATACATTATAAATGAATGTTGAGCGGTAGAAAAAAAAATAAGGATGACGAGTAAAGAAAGAGAAAGATAAAAAATCAACAACTGTTTCGCAAACGTAAATTACCCAGAAAGAACGTGACTTTGGCGCGAAAACGTGCAGGTCACGTTTCATTTTGGATAAAAGCACAAAACAGTATAAAAACCAACAGCAATAACAAGGAACACAAAATTGCAGCAAAAGCACAAGCATGCTTTCTGGTTATTTTTATGCTGTTGTTGCTACATTTCATGTTGTTTTTTGTTTTTTTGTTTTTGTCCTCTTTGTGGATAATGTGGGTGTAGGCACTAAGGGCGGACGGCACTGTTGTTGGAATATATTTTTATTTTCATTATTTTTAACCAAAAATTTTAAATTTAAATAAACCAGAGAGTAGAATAAAGCCCCAAAAAATGTCTGTTGTAGTTGTAGTGTGTTAAGTAAATAACGTTCAATGTTGATGGCGTGGCATGCGGGTTGTTGAAACAACATCGTGCTCGCACTCGTAAAAGCAATTTACTGGGAAAACGAGAAAATGTAATTGGAACTAAAGCTACGTGTTGTATATGATTTTTACAACATTTTGATGTTTGATCATGCACATGTGTGTTGCTGGGAATATTTTTAAAAGCAAAAAATATTTTGCAACAGCAGATAAGAGGAAAATTATACAAAAGTTGGTATGAAATTAATAAACAGTGCTATTTATGCTTTTTTGAAGGGGGTTTTAAGTTTATTTTCGTGAAATTATATTTTTGCCCTCCTTTACTTATTTTTTTTTTCACAAGGATTTGAGTTGTTATAAATGAGTTCAATTTTATTTGAAAGACTATACAGCAACCTGTAAACCTAATTTAAAGAGGTAAAATTGTAAATATTTGGAGAGGGAAATTTTTTTTATAAGAATTTTGCCCCGATGATGTAATATTTGCAACCAACTTTAATTCTATTAATCGACTAAGAAAGGAATTTGCAACTCTCTCTATCGTAGTATTCCAAACACAATCCGGAAACGGGTTTCAGAATTTTTTGATTTAAAAAATGGTTTTATTTTTTTTAACACAACATACAGAACATACAGAAAAAACTGAAATCCAAACTTGTCTACAATTTTTACTTTACCATACATAGTATTGGGTGATTTTTTTGAGGTTAGGATTTTCATGCATTAGTATTTGACAGATCACGTGAGATTTCAGACATGGTGCCAAAGAGAAAGATGCTCAGTATGCTTTGACATTTCATCATGAATAGACTTACTAACGAGCAACGCTTGCAAATCATTGAATTTTATTACCAAAATCAGTGTTCGGTTCGAAATGTTCAAATGTGACAAATTTTGTTCAGCGATGAGGCTCATTTCTGGTTGAATGGCTACGTAAATAAGCAAAATTGCCGCATTTGGAGTGAAGAGCAACCAGAAGCCGTTCAAGAACTGCCCATGCATCCCGAAAAATGCACTGTTTGGTGTGGTTTGTACGCTGGTGGAATCATTGGACCGTATTTTTTCAAAGATGCTGTTGGACGCAACGTTACGGTGAATGGCGATCGCTATCGTTCGATGCTAACAAACTTTTTGTTGCCAAAAATGGAACAACTGAACTTGGTTGACATGTGGTTTCAACAAGATGGCGCTACATGCCACACAGCTCGCGATTCTATGGCCATTTTGAGGGAAAACTTCGGAGAACAATTCATCTCAAGAAATGGACCGGTAAGTTGGCCACCAAGATCATGCGATTTGACGCCTTTAGACTATTTTTTGTGGGGCTACGTCAAGTCTAAAGTCTACAGAAATAAGCCAGCAACTATTCCAGCTTTGGAAGACAACATTTCCGAAGAAATTCGGGCTATTCCGGGCGAAATGCTCGAAAAAGTTGCCCAAAATTGGACTTTCCGAATGGACCACCTAAGACGCAGCCGCGGTCAACATTTAAATGAAATTATCTTCAAAAAGTAAATGTCATGGACCAATCTAACGTTTCAAATAAAGAACCGATGAGATTTTGCAAATTTTATGCGTTTTTTTTTTTTAAAAAGTTCTCAAGCTCTTAAAAAATCACTCGTTATAAGGTAAAGTATAGTAATCATGAAAAAAAATCGATTTCGACGGATTTATGCGTTTTGAGGTCTCCTGAATCCATTTTGGCTATTTTCGCGATGATGTCTGTGGGTGAGTGGCGTTGGTGGGTGGGTGTTTATGCCACTATTTTTGTGAAGTTTGTACAGATAATACCGTTTGACATATCAATATGAAATTTAGTACGTGCATTTGGTATATGGTGGTGAAGAGTTTTATAGTTTCTAGGCATAATCGGGAAGGGGCAAGGGGTAGTTTCCTTACCCCTAAATATTGTGAACGCTCTACAGGTCATACCGTATGAAATATTAAAACAAAATTTTGTATGTGCCTTTTGTATGTGGAGATGAAAGGTAAATTTGGGGCATAATCGGAAAGGGGCAAAGGGTAGTTTACTTACTCCCAAATTGTTGAACGCTCTATATGTCATACCGTATGACATATCCAAACGAAATTCAGTATGTGCCTTTGGTTTAGGGATATGAAGAGCTGTTTAAATTTTGGGTCAGGGTGGTGTAGCTTAAGTGGTTAGCACGTTAACTACTAAGCAATGGTCACGAGTTCAATACTCAGCCGTGGCAACATAAATTTTTCTGATATGTAATAATTTTTCTTTATAATAATGCATATCACAGCGCCCTCCTTCGCCGGTATTAACACTTAGCACTAAATCGCCGGCGAAGTAAAATATTTATAAATTGGCTATGCTAGCTTCAAACTAATCTACTCCTATCCCTTTCCGAAGGAAGTAACACATTTAATAGGCATTAATTGCCTGAGTGTTACTTCACTTTAAAAAAAAAAAATGGGTATAATAGGGGTAGTTAACTTAACACCCCAAACCGAAAATAATTAATTTTTCGATCCGAATATACTTTGAAATTATATTCTTTATGTAATGTATCTATAAAAATATATGTTTCCATCGGATATGGTAAAGTTAACTGTAGGCCACTCCAGATTTTTTTTATTATATTAAAAAAAATATTTTGATTGAAAATATGGTTGATAATGTGGTTGATAACAAATTTAGTCAAAAACCTTCTTCTGAAAAAAGCAACCAACGTCTTCTAGAAAAGACGTTAGGAAACGGAAATCTATTTCATTCATCTATACATATAATAAAATAGTAACTCATTTCCGTCTGTCTGTCTGTCTGTCTGTCTGTCTGTCTGAACCTCTGTCTGCATTTCTTTGCGTTCGCATCACGTAAAAACTACTGAATGGATTTTAGCAAAACATTGTGTGAAGATACTTTAGTATCCCGATTCCAATATAGGATACTTTTTTCCGCAAAAATTATATTATTTCCAAGAGAAAGTGGAGAAAAAGCTGTGAAATTACACAGTTAATTTAGTAGTAAAGTAAATACATAAACCATAACTGAAGCATAGTTTAAGGCGGCACTAAAAAAGTAAGGGTTTTTGGTGTGGATTGCTTCCAAAGCGAAATCGAACAAAATATTGCAAGGATGCATACGGCACAGCTGGTAAATTTATATAACAGAAAATTAAAACATTTATTTACTTTGATCTCGAAGCTTTAATTTATAATTTGCTTTAATAAAATTTATTTGTATTTTTTTCTTAAGGTCGAATACATTGATCTTATTTATTTATTGCAAAAGAAATATAAATAAAACTACATGTCGTTCGGTGGTTATCGCATCACATAAGAACGGCTGCATCAAATTGGACAATCATCATCACAACGCAACTGAAGTTTTAAAGGAAAAAACAGTTTACCACTACCACTATTTAAGTAGCTAGAGAACTATAATAGGTAGATGTTTGAAATTTTGAAGCAGTAGCCCCCTTTTTAATATACAGAGTTTAACGAAACAAAGGCTGGATTGGAATAGTGGCCGTGGTACATCCCTTCCAAAGTAAGCAATTATTATCATGTAGCTAGAGAACTACAACAGGTAGAGTCTTAAAACTTTCGACAAGTAACTCTCATACTAATGTCCATAGTCTAGCAATATACAAATTGGATTGGAAAGGTGCAAGTGGTACTTCCCATATAAAGTAAAAAATTATCATCGTGCACCTAGAAAGCTACAGTAGGTATAATTTTGAAATTTTCCACAAGTTACTCTCATATTATTGCGCATAGTCGAGAAAAATTTAGAATGGATTGGAAAAGTAGGTGCGGTAACTCCCTTACAAAGTGAAAAATTACTATGGGGTACTTAGAGAACTACAATTTTCGAAACAATCTAGCGAAACATAGACTGGATTATTATAGTGGGAGTGGTACCTCCCATACAATGTAAAATATTATTATTGTGTTAATACCCATAGTCTAGCAAAAAAAAAAAAAAACAGATTGCATGCGAACAGTGGGCGTCGTACCTTGCATATAAACTAAAGTTGCTCGATTGTGTGGCTTTCCATGGTTCAAATTGAGTTAGTCTGAAATTGAAAAATGTCAATTTACATGCAGAAAAAAACTTGGTGTTTAGATGTGGTCCATTTTCTAGATCGGCCCTTAAAATTTAACCACCCGATAGAATGCGCTTGTGGGAACCGCTTTTGAAAGACAATTGTGGAACAAGATTAACGTGAGTACCTGCCTACTCGGCCTAACCTCACGGTGGTCTTACCACCGAGTGAAACTTAGGCGTAGACTAGCGCCCCCACTGTGTAGTATAACAACACTTTACGATTGTCACCAATCGCTTTTTATGTGATACAGTCACAGTGAGTAGCAATTTATATAATATGGCAAGCCTTTCCAAGGCAAGCCTAGATCCATATTATAACCTCTTGCTTAGGGGTTTGGAGACTATCCAAACTCCGTCTGTTGAGAGTGCAACAGCACACTTGATCGACCTTACCTACTTAATCGATCTTAAACCACAACCCGGAAGGGGACCTCACCAATAACCGGTCACAGAGAGGATAGGCTCTCTGTGGGGCCACCGATTCCCGTGGTACCAGTCCTTTGGGCACTGGTCGGGTCTCGAAGAGAACCCGTGATTTTACTCACAGACCTTTTCTTCCAGATTTAGCGTCTGGTGCCCCTATTTTCCCCGATTGGACCGCGTCAAAGCATTTGCCCTATTCCTGCAGTGACAATTGGAACCCCCGGGGGTGCTTTTGAAAGACATGAGTTTTATTTTACTGCTTACCAAAACCCATTATTTTTTACTGGGATATCGTAAGTGCAATCTTAGGTTAGGTTGCACGGGTCGCCGGCTCCGTGTAGAGGAGAACCTTGGGTCCTTTTGGTCCCGTTGTGACGCCCGAAAGAGGGATGAGAGGGATTCATTTATCCAGAATTTGTATAAATGAATTTATCCTTTTAATATCGCAACCCTTTTCCGTGGATAGGGCTAAGCAGTGACAGAGAAGATGGGTGGGATGTCGTAGCACTTACTTTAAAAATTTCTTCGATCGGAGTTTCAGAGTCGTAACTTTGTTGCGGCTGTTCGAAAAACCAAATGGTTGAAATAAATTTTTTATCAGTCAATTTTCAAATTAAATATATTTTTTTCATTTTTTATTGTGGTCGAATCTTTCAACTCTATACAAATTTTGTATATATTTTTTACAAGCACGAAAATTTAAATTAATCTTGAAACTGTAATTGGAGTCCACTGTACCATAAAACAATGAACATATTATACTTTGCTTCTTTAATCTAGCAAATTAATACGTTTTTTTTTTTTTTTTTTTTTTTGTAAATACACAAGCGTATGTTATATGCATATATTTTAGAGCACTTGTATTTCACAGTTTAATCCAAATACATGGTACTGGTGTAAATTGCAAATTTATGAAGTACTCACATAATGAGTTTATGTGCTACATAATTTGAATTGTTGCTAGTGTTGCAACTAGTTTTAATGCAATACATACTAACGAGAAAATTTTATTTATACATTCATTTAATATTCGTTTATCTCTTATTTCTTGTATCCATTTGATGTTATTTATTTAGTTTTTTTCAGTATAAATTTTATACTGGGTGGCTTTTATTTCAACACTTTTGTTTCTTTAATCTACAATTGTACGTGCTTTAATACTACTACTGACCATTGTTTGCATCAAATTGTATTTTATGGAAGCTGTGATATTCGCAACTGATTTCAACAAGAAAAATATATATACATATTTAGTACGAACAACTAGCATTATTTAAATTTTACGTTTTTAATACAAATAAGTACGTGATCTTAAGAACGACGATTATGCTGATGCTGGTAGCACGACGAAGCATATAAACAGATATTTTTTTTCCAAAAAAAAAAGCAACGACAAAGTAAATTGTAAAGAGAAATTAATCCTAAGGCATTTTTGTAAAAAAATTGGCCAAAATTTTACAACAATGTTAATATTTAAATATATCTCTCTTATTTGCACAAATGTCTCGATTACGAGTTATTCTTAAATACAAGTCTATTCTCCATCTATTTTCTATATATCAGAAGGCTCACCAAACACATTTTTAATGTTGCCAAGTAATCGCTGTAAACTTTTAATCCAATATCTGGACCGCTATTGCAAACCTTGAGTTCTCGTTCTAATAAGATTTATAAAGCTTTTAGAATAATTTCAAAACGGCAATTACAGGTTGATCGATTCGGAAATCTTCTTCTTTCTTACAAAATTTGTAATATATATTTAAATTGAAGATATTATATGAACAACAATAAATTTATATTGTAAAAAGAATAAATTAGAATAAATAAAAAATATTATTATAAGCGTTATCAAATTTACAATTAAGAGCCTCATTGAGGAGACTTAAAATTAATTTATATATATATTAATATAAAAAATTGTATTATATGTAAATATAAATAGAACAAAAATAAACTACTTAGATGTTTTTCGGTAATACTCATAGTTTTTGAATTCATTGGTATTTAGCGAAATTAAATTACTTGCAATATTTAAATGTTTTTTTTTATATAACTAGTTGGTTATTAGAAAAAAACAACTGCCGCCTTTTTTTAGATATTTTCAGTTTGATGTAAAATAACTAACGAGTTCGAATGACTACATATCAAAACTATTTTATTAGTGTTTTATGGGCTGAAATACTAAAAAGTCAGTAACGTTAATACTGCCGAGACATTAAGTTGAATTCCGTTTCGTTTTATTTTTAATTTACCATACGTAGTATAAGGTAAAGAACAGTAATCAAAATCCAAAAAAAAAAAAATTCAAAAAAATAAATTTCATTGTGTGCCTTTGGTATATGGTTATGAAGAGCTGTATAAATTTTGGTCATAATCGGGAAGGGGCAAGGGGTAGTTTACTTAACACCCCAAACCAAAAATAATTAAATTCTCGATTCGAATATACCTCAAACTGTTATTTTTTATGTAATATATCCATAAAAATATCTTTTTCCATTGGGTATGGTAAAGTTGAGTGTAGGCGACTCCAGTTTTATTTTTATCACAGATCACTTGGCGTATGATTGTTAAAATATTTAATTATATTATCCATACGCCGCCAATAGGTTGAGGATTAGATTGGAACGTTGGTATAGTTGGTATAGTGATTAAAATTTGTCTATTTTTATGAGTTTTCTAAAAAATTTTATTTTGATAGAACCACAACTTGAAGTGTCTTGAAACCTTGAACATAATTTTTTATCTTTAACTCTTATAGAGTTATATTTTTCATTTTTTGTGTTTATTATTTCAATTTCACGCAACGACTTAAAATAATACAGAACACAAACATTTGTTGTCCGTCGTCATCTTTAAAGCTTTATTTTTCATTTTTTAATACCTCAATAAGTGAGGTATTAAAAAAACATGAAAAATATATTTTTTAATTTACTTTTGTTGTAATATGGAGGTAGATATGATATTGTAATCCATTTTTACTTATTTACATGGTTCTTTTATTTATATTTGCAGATTCAAATTTATTCAAATTTGCTGAATTTCACTATATTTGGATAACCGGCATTTCGATTTGCGGTACCTCTTATCCTACTCTAATCATGTTCAAACTTTACAGTTGACTTAACAATAGCAAATGGCTTTTTGTCACTATTAGATGTTGAAATTGAAAAAAAAATATATTTTTTCGTTTGACTCTATTGAGAATTGGTTTGAAGTTTTAAATTGGGATTAAAGTAAAAATGATATACCGATTAACAGAAAACAAAATTCTCCTCCACCTATCTGTTAATCTTTTCTCATTTTTGTTTTACACTCGCCAAAAGTAACATTTTTTTTTAACTTAGTCTTCACTTTCAAAAATTGTAAAGTGGATCATTGAGGTGTATTTTTATCTAGATGTTGTGTCTTTTTTTGGTTTCGTCACCCTATATTTTCACTACAATGTCTAACTATTTCATGAAATATTTATTTCCAAAAATATAATATAATTTCAATAGTAGGAATTCAGAAGGAAAATAATGTAAAAATAATTATCGTTCAATAATTTAATTATCGGGTATTTTCTGTACATCCTCTTAAAAGGGAAATATTTTGTAGAAAATATTATAACAGGATTAACAAACTGGATGTTTAAATTAGCATTTCTTCTAATCTAATATGTGATTTCGGTTAAATATATGATGTCTATCACTAAATGATCAATTTCGAGGTTCCCGACTTTTTAAAGATTTAAACACAGAAAATTTAAATTTATTGGAGAATGTTTACTAACAATTAAAAGAACATTTTTTGGCATTTATTTTTTGAAGATTATGTCTATCAAATGTTCGCAGTTGCTATGTCGCAGATGGTCCATCCGTTAAGTCCAATTATCGATGACTCGATCGAGCATTTCGACTGGTGATGTTTTCCTCCAAGGCCTGAATCGAAGCAGGTTTGTCCGCATAAAGTTTAGACTTTACATATCCCCACAGGAAAAAGTCTAACGGTGTGATATCACATGATCTTGGTGGCCAATCGACCAGCCCAAAACGTGAAATATGCTCACCGAAATATTATATCGATAAATCCATTGATTGTTGCGATGTGTGGGAAGTGGCGCCGTCTTGCTAAAATCAAATGTCGCCGTAATCACGAGCTTCAATTTCAGGCATCAAATAATCGGTTATCATGGCACGATAACGGTCGCCATTGACGGTTACGTTCGCACCGGCATCATTTTTAAAGAAATATGGACCGCTGATTCCACCGGCTCACAAACCACACCAAACCGTTGTTATTTCTGGATGAAGTGGCAGCTCTTGAATCTCTTCAGGGTGCTCTTCCTCCCAAATGCGGAAATTTTGTTTGTTTACATACCCATTGAGCCAGAAATGTGCCTCATCGCTAAACAAAATTTGCCTCGAAAACGTCGGATCTACTTGAAACTTTTCAAGAGCCCATAGAGCGAAGCAATTTAGGCGTAAGTCTTTCCATTATAAAATGCCAAACAATACTAAACAAAAATGCTATTGAAAAAACTACCTCAAAATCACCCTTTATATTGTCAGGGTCTAAAAAAAAATCTGTTTTCTTTAGAAAAATTATTTTCGAAACTCTTTAAAGTATTCAGAAAAATATACGATCATGAGTCTACATAAGAGTAATTAATTTGTATTCTATTAGAAATAATATTACATTTAATCTAATTACCATAATTTCCTTTTAAATGTTAAACATGTTTCTAATTTAAAGAAAAAAAAATGTCTATAAAATCCTGTTACTCATAATTTTTTCTAATATGGGGAAACCCTGAATTAGCGGTTTAGGTTCCGTCCAAAGTATTAATACATTTTGGGCAAAGAAGTCTATAGGCCCACGGACGATATGTTCTTCAACAGAAGTTGATAAAAAGTTTTCGGTTTCTTCAACTATAAATTTACTTGAAATGATTATATTCAAATCAACAGTAGCAACTAATTTGATTCTCCTTTTTAAAACATTAACTTAGCAACACATATCAACGTTATGATAGCAGAAATTTCTTTACTTAAGAAAATGGTCTCCACTGGTTTTTAAACCCAAATAAAGGAATAGATAGAAGCGTGGTACAAGCGCCATGATGCCACTAATGTATCGTAAAGCACACACAGTTCAAATCTACACGTGTTATAGTTACACGGTGGTAAGAATGCTGCCAGGTTAAAATGTCACGATTGTGAATACTGACATAAATCTTGACCACATCTGTATTTTTTTTTTATTAAGCTTTTTTTTATTTTTTTTTTTTTTTTTTTTGTTGTTGGTTCACACCTATTCTCATTTCTGTTATTGAAAAAAAAAACTTTGGCTGCTAAAACACGTTTCCTTTTCATGTTTTTAATTTATCTTATCGGGTGGTATAAAAGCAAACAGCCAACAGTATTGTTTTAAAGTTTCTAGAAAATAAAAAAGTTTTTGTTTAAATAATAACAATATAAAGTAATTTTCTTAAGAAATAAAGTAAAAGGGTGTGGTAAAAGTTGGACAGCTTTTGTTCTTTGCTCTTGTTACGAGAGTATTATTTGGATTTAAGTTGAGGTTTGAGGAGGTAGCCAGCAACACCAAGCAAGAATAATAGAAATAGTTAGGAGAGTGAATGGAAAACTTTTAAATTTTTCTTTTTTGTTTACAATTAAGATGTGGGTTAGTATTAAAATTAAAACAATTTTCAGTTTAAATTTTTTGCAAGAGTTCAAACAGTGTGAAAATTTAAATTACTTTTAGCTTATTAGCTGCTTTCTTATGTTATAAGAGAAATTGAGAACTTCACCAGATAATTAATAATTCTAGCAAACGCAGACTAGAAAATGTTTTCTTATTTAAACTTTAAGCAAGTTGGTTAACAGTTTTAAAATATATAGAGATAAATTTTTAAAAAAAACAGTTAAAAATTTACTTAATAAAGACATAGTGCAACGAAGAGTAGCTAACCATAAATGCTAGAAAATCCGATGCTATGATTTTTACCTTTTGGATTGGTAATCAGTTTGTCAGTGAATTATCTAGGCGTTACTCTTAATAATGAACTTACCTGGAACGGACATATTAACATGAAGATACGGAGGGCTATGTTAAGGAGTTTATGGGAATCTCGGTGAAGGATTCATACTGGATTTACACAATGAGGATGTGACCTATAATAACTTAT
Organism: Phasia obesa; assembly: GCA_949628195.1. Taxonomy (NCBI): domain Eukaryota; kingdom Metazoa; phylum Arthropoda; class Insecta; order Diptera; family Tachinidae; genus Phasia; species Phasia obesa. Next base: position 67,596,325 of record OX451215.1, on the reverse strand, counting down.
GCATCTGTAGTTTGGTGGCCAAAATCCACTCAGATTACAATCAAGCGTTAGTATATATGGTACAATGCGTTCGGCTCCAAACAAAGCAAGCTAGGCATAAGAGCATTGTGGACCTAGTTATCAAGGAGGTTAGGGAAGCTCAAATGACGATGAAACGCATGAGTAGAAGAAAAATAGCTAAAAGACTGCATCGGACACTCATTGCAGAAGGCATTTTTACTGCTGGTTTTCTTCTGGAGGAGGAGTGGCAGGTGTATACTCAGTTGAGTTGAGCCTATCCTCTAGATTGCATTTTGGGGAGAACGTCCCCGTTTACCAAGTACAATTACTTGGGGCGCTGCATGCGTTGAATCATCTGCTGGAAAGTCGGGTGCATGGAAGACAGGTTGTCATTGCACTTGACAACCAGTAGGTTATAAAACACATGAGGCAAGTGAAAGTCTACTCTAAGCTAGTGCTGGAATGTGTCTTAAAACTTAACACATGTGCCTCGGTTAATGAGGTAACATTGATGTGGGTTAAGCGACACATAGGCACAGCTAGGAATGAAGCAACAGACCATATAGCAAAAAGGAGTTCTGCTGTAAATTTCTGTGGACCAGAACCAAGAGTAGCACTAGGAAATGGCCTATGCTCAAATGGTGCTTAAAGAGACCCCTGACATGGAAGGATAGTAAAGCTCCTAGATATAATAAAAGTACCTTCAGCTAGTGACAGGACATGAAAACTTCAAGTATCATCTAGTCAAGATGAAAATCAAAGAAGATGATAGTTACAGACTATGCCTGGAAGACGTTGAGATGGTAGCGCACAATGTGAGTGAATGTCCAGCACTGGCTAACATAAGACTTAGGACCACGGGCAGAAACTTGTTAAAAATGGATGCCAAGGGAAAATAAGCCTTGAATAAATGACATAATGATGTGAAAGAATGCCGACAGTTACCAGTCGACAATCGGAAGTTACTAAAGTCAAGAGTAAAGGGTGATTATAGCTCGTGACTCAATGAAATTAAAGTTGGCGTAAAATACAATAAATACATTGAAGATAAAAGAGAATAGAAAAGGGAAGCATTGTGCTTCGATATTCGCCCTATTTAATTAATAAATAATATTTCATAACTTACTTGTATTATTGTGACCAAAATTCTACAGAATTCATGAATAAAAATAGTTGCTTGCTTAGATATTACGTTGATAAATGTTTACTAAATAATAAAGCATCTCTTCTATTGAGTATAAATTTGAAATTTAATAAGCAAAAGGCAAACACTAATAATATTTCTTTATCTTGAATTATGACAATAAGTCACATACTGACATTACCTAACTGAATAAAAATAAAAGTAAACATGTTTTATCTACAACATCTATACGTTTCTCAGTATGTGTGATATCTCTACCATAGGGTTGCAGCTAAATATTGAGAGAAATTTAAGTAGAGCATTTATATTTACAATAAATCAAACAACAAATTAAGTTTAAAAAGAGCTAAAAATGATAAAGGAACCGAAATAATAGATCTAAACTTTTTGAATAGAAATAAACTTTTTGCCCCCTACAATTTTTAAATACTAGTTATAATTAAATCTGGAAATTGAGGGCTAAATGGATGTTTTGAAAAATAAAGTATAGAACTCCTTTTACATAAAATCGATACACTGTGAAGGAATACCACGGAAAACTTCTCAGCGAATTGATAAGCAATTATTACGAGAAATAAAAAAGAGACCATTTGAAAGTTCTACAGAATTGCTAAGAGTGTTGTCGTTGAATATAAGCGCCAGGACAGTGAGTTGGCGAGCAGTAATAGCTGGTTTATGCGCAAGAAATCCATAAAAAACGGCATTTATATTTCAAAAGAATCGACTTGCTAGGTTGGCTTTTGCAAAAGTCAAATATTCTGTTCTCTGCCGAGTCTAAATTTAATATCAACGAATCAAACACTCGTCTTAAACCTGAGTATTGCAAGGGTAAAGTAATGCATGGTATGGGGCAACTGTTCTTACTATGGTATTAGAGCTATTTTCATATAACAGAAAAATGGATCGGTTTTATATAAAAGTATTTTAGAAAAATTAATGCTTCCTAACCGGGGAAAACATCCCGCTTGTTTGGGTATTCCAACACAACAACGATACAAAACACACTTCAAAGGTAGTCAGTGAGTGGTGGCAATCGTCAAATATTCATCTTGTTCAGTGGCCAGCATAATCTCCTGACCTAAACCCCCTTGAGAATCTTTCTTTGGAGTATTGTAGATCGCCAAATTAAACGAGATGGAAAGACTAACAAATTCAACATATTTGATCACATAAAGGACGCATAGAACAACATTTTAAAGGATCAAATCGAGCGCCTTATAGATTCTAAGGCTCGCAGATGTGCTGCAGTTTTAAAAAATAATGGATATGCTATAGATTATTAGTTTAAAAATGAATTTTAAAGAGTCGTATCAAAGAGTCGCATTTGTTATGACCAAGTAAATTGTGTGTAAATTTCTTTCTTTTTACTTTGCGCTGTTATCTATGAATTAAACTTAAATTTTAAGCAGAAAAAATATTCAAAACTTTTTGTTGTTGTATATTTTATGAGTCCCTCAATGAACCTCCTATAGTAGTTTCTTCAGTTCTGAACACCAGTGTACATATATATATTCACAAAGTGTTAATTAATTTTTGAAATTATATGATGGGAGAGGTTTTCATTATATTTTTTTAATTTAATTTATTTTAAGACCTAAATTCCTAAAACGGGAAAAGTATGCTCCAAAAAATTAAGGTCTGTAGAATGCAAAGTGTGGTAAATCATATATCTAGCTGGAAAAAAATTTAAAAAAATGTATGGCAACATTCCTTCTAAAGGTTTAATGATATTCTCAATACTTCATGTCTTATTTTTTTGCTTTAAGCCCAGATTAGGAAAAAGAAAGCTTTAAAGTCAGTTGTTGTCAATACCAGCATTCGATTTCAAGGAGAAGTGTATTTTTGTGTGACTTTAAAAGCCTACGGTGATTTTATTGTCATAATTTTTTTTACTATTATTAACCTCTATTTCAAGGAAATATATTACAATTTTTGTTTAGTTATTTCCATTGTAAATATTTAAAAAAAAGTTTTTTCGTGAGAAGTGCAGAAAGTGCAAACAATAAATATTTATTTTTTTCCAGTAGAGTTAAAGCTATTTATTCCGGATAATTCTGGTGTGAAACTATATTTGGGTTAATATTTCGAGTGTTCACTTTAAGGCAAATCAAAAACATCTTGCGCATTTTTGCGACCGCCATACATTTTTGTTCACTTTTCCACTAAGACCTCCACTCTTTCGATAAAGGAAATTTTTGAAGAATTAATAAAAATTTCTAAAATACATCCCTAATACGTCTTAAAGATATTCATAACGGTTAGATATGGTCTTTAAGATATAACAGAAGACATGCAAACAAATCTTAAGACACTGAGTTAATTTCTCAAAAAGTTAATTTAGTATAACAAGAAATTAGAGATTTGTCTCCAACTCTTATACAAAATGTTATGAAACAATTTAATGGAGTGTATATTGCATGTAGCATATAAGCTTGCTAGAATGACCTCGCAAGCTCGAGGACCGGCAAATAGACCGAAAGTGGCGGAACAAAAAAATTCAACAGAGATTTGGAAATGAGATGGAGTTGCTTGTCAACACAAAAAGGAGGTAATACGAAGGACGGTAATACTGCTAGACGGTTTTTTGAAGCAGCAGAAAAGAGTTCAGATATCATTGGTGTCAATAAAGAATTAATTGAACGTTTTCATATTATTTTGGAAACTTTAGGTTGTGCTTATCCTATTGATAAAGATTCTTTCGAAAGTTTTTTTGTTGTCACACGAAATTTATACTTAAACGAATACCCATGCTACATTATGTCAGTTAGCGTCTTTAAAATCCTTTTTAAAGGAAACGACATAATAAGATATTACCTTCTTCCTATACGACAGCTGTTAGAAGAAGCTCAAGAAGCAAAAAATAAGGACACGGGGAAATTTAGGAAACTGTTTACGAGAAAAACATCGAGAGCAGACATAAACACAGATCTTTTCAATCGAGTCTTAATTTCTTCAGATCCTTTTATCGCAAGTTTGCTTCACACTTCCTTTTGAAAATTCTTTCATTATATTCTGTTAATGCTTTGGGGGAGGAAAAATCTTTTAACGATGCATATGAAAGTGAATAAACTAGAAACATTTTTTGGCTCATTTTGTTGAAAAAAATTCTTCTTTAAAAAAAAATTTGTTTTGAACTCATTTTTTATTTAATTCATAAGTGAGAAGTGAAGCCATTGCAATTTATTAATTTTCTCCAGTTAGATTTACGATCTACCACACTATCCAAGTTCTAAAAAATATTGTACATAAAAAAGGTGTTTACAAATTTTAAAATTGAAATAGTAAATAGTTAAAAAATCGTCTAATCACTTAAGTCACTCAAAACATATAACTGTTGAGACACAGAATACGTCTTCAATAAACTGTCAGAAATATATAGCAACTTCTTTGTTCAAATGCTGTCATGAAATAGAACAAAGATAATTTTATAAACACTAGCCATATACACAGTATGCTACACTACCTTCATCGTCCAAAGTAAGTATGTATAATTAAATTTCGCTTACTTAGTTCAACTTTAGAAAGTCTAAATTTTTTACTAATTACCAAAAATGTACATTAGCCTTAGAGAAGCCTATTTCCATTTTACATAGTGTCACTTCTGTATGGGGTAGTCCTCATACAATGTTATTATAATTTACAGTGTCTCACAGCTTATTTGATGCAGTCACATTTATTCGAAACAATTTTCAATATTTCGAAAAATATTGAGACTAGATTAAAAAAAAAGAGCACACGTGTTTATTAATTTATATATTATAGATTTTATAAAAAAATAACAAAAATATACTTCATTAACTAAATTTCTTAAATTAAAACAAATTCATTGCTTTTTTTAGGTCACAGCTTAAATGATGCACAAAATTTTAAGTTTAATTTAAAACTAAATTTAGCTTCTAATTTAAAATTTTTTCTATAACTAATATTTGGTGGGATATCCTTTTTGGTCTAGAACGGCTTTTAGGCGAGATCTCATTGATTCTACCAACTTTTTTGTGTAATTGGGACTAATTTTGCCCCATTCCTCAAGAAGTGCATTTTTTAGGTCAGATGCGTTGGAAATTGTATGACTTCGGATATTTTTTTCGAGCACAGACCATAGATTCTCTATGACATTGAGATCTGGACTCTGAGCAGGCGTTTGTATAACATGCGGGCAGTTCCAGATGAGCCAAGTCTTTACTATGCCTGAAGTATGCTTGGGATCGTTATCTTGGTAGTATCTAAAGGAATCTTTAATACCAAGTTTTTCTGCGCTTTGTAATAGATTTCCCTTCAGCAGATCCAGGTACATGTTTTTATCCATGTTCCCCTCAATGAAGGCTAAATTTCCGACGCCTGGAGACGACATACAGCCCCATACCATTACACTGCATCCACCATGTTTAACAGTGCTGCGTAAATTACGTGGGTCTAGGGCTGCATTTGGTTTTCTCCACACGTAAGACTTCCCATCTGATCGAAATAAATTAAACTTACTCTCGTCAGCAAAAATAACTGTTTCCCAGAACGACATATCCTTGGAAATAAGCTCTTTGGAAATTTCCATTCTGTGTTTTCTATTTCTGGCATTAATCAGTGGCTTATTTCGGGCAGTACGCCCATGAAAATTGGCTTCTCTAAGGACTCTGGCCGACTTACCCAAGAACTTTTCCGCTTCGGTTTGTAATTTTGGCGCGCTCAGATGGGGGTTTTCCTTAATTTTCCTCACAATCCAACGTTTTTCGGCGTCCGAAAAAATCTTATTTGGAGCAGATCTGCACTTGTTTACTATTCTATTTTCATGCCGGAACCTTTCTATAATATGTTGGACAGTAGAGGAACTTAATGCGACAAGTTCAGCGATCTTCCGTTGAGATTTTCCCTCCTTAAAGAAGCGAATTACATCCTCCCGTTTTTCAATAGAGGTTCGTTTTCCCATTTTAAAAAACCAATTATAAAATATTCTATTTTTAATTTTTTTCATTGCAAATAATGCTTGCTAATGATCACTGGCACTGAATAAAACTAAAAATATGTAAATTTATACCGTTATCATTCACACACACACATGTTTTGTTTACTGCATCATTTAAGCTGTGACTTCATTTTAATGGGTATTTTACTATTTTTGTGGTTATTTTTGAAATAACCACGTTAAATAACGTTTTTTCTGCTGTAATATAATAATGAGATAACTGTTTTAATGATCATTGCCTTTTTTACTTTTTAAATGCAACAGATTTCGGAATATTTATGTTTAAAAAAATATTTATAACCTGCATCAAATAAACTGTGAGACACTGTATATAAATTTACATATTTTCTTTTCAGGATCATCAGGATGCCTGGTTAAAAATAAAAAAAAAAAACGGAATCCAAACATTCATAACCGGTACAAACAAGCAAACAGACATATAAAGAGTAACTAAATTGTTGCCCTTTGTTTTATCTTTTTCAACTTCAAAGACGAGAAGCAATGTTCAAGTACAGTTATACTTTTAGTGAGAAACTTTTCAGCATCTTCTAAAAGTATAAAATAGAGTATTCTGGAATTTTCGAATTATCTCCACGAATGGTAGTTTTCTTTTATCTAACCCATTTTTTAGGTGTTTAAAACAACTGTCAAATAAACAATTTACAGACTTACTGACTTACTTTAAACAGAGACCATAAACAATAGTTTTATTTTACACAGATGAAATTTGAAGCCAAGCTTAAGTTCGTTTTATTCCCTCTAAGAAAGAATAAATTAAATTACAACTTAGGTGACAATATTAAAGAAAAATTGGGAAAATTGAATTTTGAGATACCAGCAGCAGGGGAATGCACATTTTCTAGTCAGCCACGTCCGACATCAGCACTCTTCGTATCTATCTACTTTGGGTAGCGTTTAGTTGCATTATCTATTTAACCAACCAAACTAAGTTAAAGGAATACAAGAAAATCGTATTCAATCATTAATCGTCATTTGGTGAAAACGAAGCCTTCCACTACCTAAAGCTTCCCTCTTGTTTAATATTTTTATTTTAATATTTTACCACCTTATATTTGTTGTTGCTTCAGCCAACCTTTGATTCGCAATGAAAGCTATTTTTTGTTTTTAATATTTTTTAAATATTTTTATGTAATTTTGTAAGGTAAAAATCTACTTCAATATTTATTGGTTTAAGAAATTATCAAACGCACTAAACCAAAAATTTGCCTAAATGCTGTAAAATGGGCAAAGTAGGTTATTATAAAACTAACAAACTTTTTAGACAAACCTACAGGTGATTTCAATAAAAAAAATTACTTTATTAAATTCCTTCTATTAAGGAAATTTCTTCACTATGACTATTTTCTTATTCGTTATTTAATTGGGTGGAAATATGATAAAAATCTAATTAAATTAACATAAATTATTAATTAGTTTTTTTATTCTTTAACATAATCTGAAAATAAAAATTACTGCCTTTTTCGCTTTATTCCTCTTTTTAGCATAACAACCGAGTAAGGCTTCCAGCAATCCTAACATTGTCTTAGTTGTCTGTGCTGCAGTACGCATTACTGCACATATACTCAGACAAGCCATCCTTAGTACCCCATCTAAATTATGCCTAATTGTATGCTGAGAGGCTTTTGGTCACCAAAGTACAGATGCAAAAGTAATTATGGCTCACACCATCGTTCTGTAAATCCAGTATGCAGCCTTTAGCGTGCTTCCCCACTTTTGATCACAAACTCGTTTACACTGATGCACGATCCTTTTTACCTAGTAAAATATACAACTAGAACAAACCAAGCAAGCTTTCCAGAACGAAATAGAATTCGGGCCTGCGAGCCTATGCAGGCCTATGGGAGCCTATTGTTTGTATGGTTTGAAAATTATTGAACAGTGTGGGTGGATTTGTGTTCAAACAGTGTGAGTAATAAAATTATACAGAACTGAGTAAATAAAGTGAAATCAAATGCTTCCAACTAACTTACAGTGATAGTCTAAATGGATGATGTTCACGATCAAGCACTACCTAGAAAGTTATAAAGTTAAAGAAGAATGATGAATAGATTCAGAGCATACATTGAAAAGATATATTTTTTTAATGTGTTTTAAAAAAATCCGAACTCAATTCTAATTACATACACAAATTATTCATTTGATTATAATAAAGATTATCAATAATTATTTCTTTGAAAATATGAAAATCAGAAAAACTTTTTATAAAAATATAAGCTTCCTTAATGTTCTTACATTAATGTATTATTTAAATGCAATATATGAGCATGCAGGTATGAAAACACACAAACCTACAAAGTTATTCTCCATATGATAACTTTTATTATATAAAAAAAATATATATATATATACATATATTATAAATACTTGTCAAATGTCAAATGCAGTTGAAAACTTTACAATAAATGAAATGCATTTACATAAGACTGTGCGATTACATGCTCATATAAGTATATGGGAAAAATATTGTATTTAATATTTCTATTGCTAAATGAACACTGTACATATATACATATGTACGTATATCCAACTAACACGCTGTCATGCAGTCAGTTTCTTGTGAAATTTAAAAAACAATATTTAAACTAAAAATTTATTGATAATGTTAGAACACATTTAATAAAAACAAATAAACAAAAATTTAATAAAAAAAAAATAAACCAAATATTTTAGATAAATTGCAATAAATGGCACAGTCTTTATTAATAAATTCATAGCATTTTAAACAAAATGTTGAAACAATAATTCTTGCAAACAAAAAACCGACTTCAAAACAGATAGAAGGGCACCAATTCTAAAATAAAAATGTAAGAAGTAAACTGTAAGAATTAGATTTAAACCAAATAAAAGATGCTCCAAAATTAGAAGGGAAAAAATAAAGACTATTTGAATGTCAAGGCTCTCCTTATTACTGTTCAAAAGTTAAGCTATTTTCACCAGCATCCGTCTTTTATGGGGGCACCACTCAAGCCTCTGTCTATAATGGTTTTAAAGATATGGTTTCACATAGATCAAATAACATCACCTATTCGGACACCCTTTAATTTACAATTTTAAATTAAAGACCTGTTGTTATAGAGGATTTGGGCACAGAGATTCTTTGGAAATTTCAACTATCTGTCTATAACGGTTAAAAAGTTTAACCATATATATCAAATTACATGAACTATTGGGACACCCTTTACATTGTAATTCTAAATATTTATAATTGTTATCATACCAGAGAAAGTAGTGGATATTCTGCCTAATTTTCAAGTGTTTGTGTTTAACGGTTCAAAAGATAGGGCCATATAGATCAAATTACATAATTATGGTGACACCCTTTAGTTTCTAAATTCAAATTGTATACTTGCTAAAGTGGACTTTGCAATAAAGGTTCCTTGTAAATCTCAGCTGTCTGTCTGTAAAAGTTCAAAAGTTTGGCCACAAACATAGAATTACATTAACTATTGGGACACCCTTTTATTTCCAAATTCAAATTTTATACTTTTTGTTATATCTGACTAGCTGACTACAGGTTCTTTGTAAATTTCAGAGGTCTGTGTACAACTGTTCAAAAATATACCCACATACATCAAATTAAATGAACTATTGGAGCACCCTTTAATTTAAAATTTTGAATATTTATACATTTTACTATAAGGGTCATAGTAATCGACATTCTGTCAAATTTTCAAGTTTTTGTCTATAACGGTTCAAAAGATAGGCCCAAATAGGTCAAATTACGTCACCTATGGGAACACCCTTTAAATTTTAAATTTATTTTTTTTATTAATTTCTGCTGTTGGGAGCTATAGCGACACGCAATTTTTAAAAAATTTAATTTGGTGCCCTTTACGGTTCTTAATACACGTAAAAAACATGTATGTTGTGTGGGGACACCCTTTATTTTTTAATATAATGAACTGTTTTTAAAATAGGACCAACCTGAAAGTATAACCTTTCAAATAAAGAAAATTTTAAAATCGGTTCAGAAATGGCTGAGTTCTGCGGTTACATACATAAAAAAAAAGCAACATTCAGACGAATTGATAACCTCCTTCTTTTTTGAAGTCGGTTAAAAAAAAAACAGTTCATTTTATTTATTTTATTTTGTTAGTAAAATAAAGAGAAACAGAATTACGCAAGGCAAATTCTATAAAATAACTGGATATTTAATTGTAAATGGCGTTTGGATATCTCGAAAAAATAATCGCACTCTCGGTAATCCCAGTAAGAAAGGAGTTTTCAAAGAATTCAGGTTTATTTATTAAAATAGTATGTAATAATTTAATAACAACAAAAAGTGCAAAAAGTTTAATTAGCATTTTATACAAAATTTTATACTTGTTTATACTTTGAATATGCCAACTTGCAACCGAGTCCAAACATCGACATTTGCACGATATGACACAGCTTTTTAAGCTTTATGTCAACAGCATGCGTTTTAAATATACTATATCTCAAAAAGTAGCAATCCGATTAATCTGAAATTTCATCATGTCCTTAACAAATATGGTTTATATCATACTCTAAAGATTGAGTGGAATTGGACCATTCAGGTCAAAGATATGTCCACTTTTCGAATCCTACCCCTTACGTCAACAGCTGCATAATTTTAGGAAAATACATGAAAATGTAGTAATTTTGCATACATACTAATTGCATAAAATTAAAAAGCAATCTTTTTTTTACATACGTAAATCTTAAAAATAGCACAATAATAAAAGTATAAATAAGAAATAGAAGACTCATACATAAAAACATACATACAAGCGTATTTACAAAGTTAAGAAAATCAAAAATTTTTGTGTCAACTATTGTAATGCAGTGCAATATCTATTACCAATTCAAAGGTACATAGTTTATAGCCCGTGCAGAAAATATTCTAGTTATACAGTTAGTTTTGGCTCATGGCCTAATATGTATTGTAGACGCCGAATTGTTCTCCAAGTAAATTAAATATGTACTCAGCAAAGGCAAAAAAGAACTCCAAAGGACACATATTTGTTCGCCGTTTGGGTAAATATTCTATTCTATTCCATGTTATCAACGCCACCTTTACCTTCGTTCTAGTCTAATATCATTGCTGGATTCTTCTTTATACCTCCTACTTCCCTTCTGTTATGCATTCTGGAAAGGACTACAACTGATTTGTTATTGGTCAAGTAGGATACATTGTAGTTTTGTTGCTAAAATCGAATATGGTGGATTCCACTAAACGTCCTTTTACAATACCAAATTTTTGTGGTACAAATTTTCTTCTTTATATGCTGTACCCAATATTGATAAATTGGTGTTCAAATTGTAGTTGGTAAAAAGTTGTCGAACACAATGTTTCGTCCACTTTTACGGAAAAGGTCGACGTAAAAGTCATTCAACACATTTCGACTTACGTTTTTTTTTTCTGTTTACTGGATGCCGGCATTGTCCTGTAGATTTTTCCCGTACAAGGTAAAATAAACTCACGTACCCACCACACTTTTGTTTCTTATCCATTGTCAAAAGGAGATTCAAATACACATAAAAATCTCTTTTCGCTGTTGTTTTCCTATTTCTTTCCGGAATAATTATGTTGCACATTTCATCACAAAATTAACAATCTTGTATACTACGTCCAGATCTCAATATGTTGCAGGTAAGTCACCAGGCAGTCTGTGGTGGGACTACAGACCTGTAGTATTTTTTCCATTTTCAGACGTTATTCGTTATTCTGAATAATCATACATTAAAAAACCAAAAACATAATTAATAACAAAGAAATTCCCATATAAAAAGTACGTGTATACTCGGGTATACCCGGGTATGCTGCTGTTGACGTACGTATAATTTTTCTGCTGTTGACATAAGGGTTGAGCCTTCACGAAATACCCCAAGTAACATCACAATGTTTACAAGACCACATACACAGTTGAGAGAAATGGTGGTCGAAATGGAGAATAAAGGTGAATGAAAAAAGATGAATAAAAAAAAAATACACATAGGGCGTTCACACTGCGTAGGGAGTTATGCTCCTCAATTACCATAAATAACCAAAATGATACCTCGACTTTTAGATGTCAAATAACTCGGTATAGGCAGAAACCACTCTCAGCTTCGATTGTAAACTACTATCTTACCAGTCGCTCCTCAAACTAGGATGGTGTGTGGAATTCAATTATGGAGTATTGTCTCAGAAATGATTTAAAAGCGCCGATATAACATTCGACCAAAAACAAGAGATATTGCTTCTCTTGACCGTATATCAGAGGGATAACCCGCTATCGTGAAGCAATTTTTGGTCTAACACTGCACAGTGGAGCAGAATCAAAATATTTGGAAACAACTCAGTCATTTGTAAAGGAATAATAAGACGAATGATTAAAAATTTGAGATGAGCATAGCAGAGAGATAGCTGTTGAAGTTTTGACGATGAGCCGACCATCGCACAGAGGGGTATTTTGCCAAACTACCCGGACATTAGGCCAAACATTATTTTGAGAAATGTAAAAATTTAAGTAAGCAGCTCGACAGAAAACAAAATTCTGCATCGTATATTGAATTTTTTGGTTTTTGCTGAGATTTGTCGTTTTGGGACACTGTTAAAGTCAGAAAAGTTGATTAAATCGCACACGTTTTTATTGACTTTAAAAGATTTTGAGAGGTTTGCAATATATTTTTTGATGGCTAAACGAAAAAAGATTTTGTATTAATTTTTTTTCTGTGAAAGGGTTTATTAGTGGCTAGTTATGTTAATTTTTAGAAAATTAATTTTTAATGATAAAAAAATCGTTCAAAATTAAAAAAAGGTTTTTGTTTGTAAAATTTTTGGTAAAAAAAAAGTGGAAAGCTTTTTAAGAGTGATCTACAAAATTTACGATCTCTTCTTTTATGCTGTAAAAAAAAACTTTGCGTATATTTGCGCCATTTTTTTGCGATTTTTTGAAAATTTTACCTTTTATATTTTTTCCTATCTTAGATAGGTAAATACGAGTAAGAAACCCTTGTATATTCATAAAATGTTTTGGTTTTTAATAATTGAAGGTAGATGTATTTTATTTAAATCATTACATCTAACACTGTTATTACCTCTACAAAACACAATTTAAATATCAAAAGAGGCATGACGTAGATGCCCTTTCTTTCGGACTATCTACTTTACACGCCAGAATTCGCCTATTTGAGCGCATATTAACCTGTCATATAAACTGTCGGTGAAAAAAGGCAAATAAAATCTGATGCGGACAAAGCCATTGTTAACGCAAGGAGAAAAAAAATATTCAAACAATTTTTAGAAGTGAAATAGGGCTAATAGTGGGTGTACCGAAAACTGGATTTGAAATGGTTTGATGGTAATACTAGCAGAAGATTTTTTTTTTCAATTTTGAATTAGCTGCAGAAATAACTGGAATTGCGTTTGATTTCATATACCGAATCAAGGTTATTATTGAAGTAATATAAAGTTTTTTACAAAATCCAAATGCACAAGTTTGTCCATTATTGCTTAGATACTGCAAAACTTTACTTTTCTCTATATGAGTGACATTCTATGACACCTACAATGCACAAGATTTTAATACATGCTGCAACTGTTATAGATGAGGCATTGTTGCCTATTGGGCTGTTATCAGAAGAAGTGGCTTTACAGGCAGAATTAGAATTTTTAAGGGTTCAGTTTAACATAGATATTATTTATAGGCTTTTGCTAAGTTCTGACCCACTCTTTACTAGACCCACTCCAAAAAAGGTCATTACCTTTTACGAAAGAAGCTATTTTTTCATGCTTCCACCTGTACTTAACGCTGAAAAGAATTCAGATTCGGAAGAGGTCTTTGAAGAATCAGACGAAGAAGAACCATGGTACTCATCATCATCTTAGTGCAAAGGAGAAGTTGTTTTAAATAAATTAATTGTTATAATTTTAAATAATATTTATCGTTACAATCATAAATAAGTTATTACTATGAATTAATTAATTATTTTCCGATAAATAAAATACTATAAAAAAACAAATTACAAATATATTTTTTTAATAATATTCTTGGGAGGCGGGGATTGGTTAGGCATTGGAAAGCTTAAAAATGAATATTTTTTGGAAATTGGCAAAAAAAATAAAAAAATTTTTTTTTTTTTACAGGGACGTTTTGGGGGTGGGAATGAAGGAATACCTCCCATTCCCATAAAAATAAATTTTTATGGTTTTAAGAAGTATGTAATCTTTTAATAATCGCATTATTTTTCAAATAATATTTTATTTCACCGCCCAACAAAAGGGGCGGGGCTTAAAAAATGACGGGAAAATAAAAAAAAACTTGCATTTTTCAGAACGTTTTTCTGCTTGATTCGATATTTTTTATTTTATAGCTTTGACAGCCTATGACCACAACAGATTTTTCTGCAAAGTTTCATTGACCTAGGAGCACTCAGTACATTTTTAGAGCCAATATAATCTAAAAAAAAGTAATGTCCGGCTAGATTGGCAAAATACCCCTATGTGCATCGGTTTGTTTTCTTTCACAGCAGATGAATGAGAAATGTGCACATTTCACTTTGTTCAAGAGTGAGAAATTAACAATTTTCATTTTATACATGAGCGAGAAATTTGAATGACTTATTTGTGCACATGTACAAAATGAAATTTTTTGCATTTCTCACTCATGAAATTTGCTCATGAACAAAGTGAAATATTTCTCATTGATGTGCTGTGAAAGAAAACAGAACTCAATTTTATTCATGCACAATGATGTTTGTGAAAAACGAAAAAAACCACACCCACTCTCTCATGAGCGGTGAAAAAATAAAAAGCAAAGCAGATGCTCTCTCGTGTACAGCGAGAATGAGTGAGTTAGCAAATACCTATATATTGAGTATGCAACAAAATCATTATTATTATTATTCTTGGTTGAATGAATCTAATCAAAATTTTCTGTGGATGTGTAATTCGTCAACGAAAATGAAATCGCAGAAAATATGCAACAATTAAGTAAAGGACTTTACACAATTCCTGAAATAAAGACCAAAAATTCCAAAATTGGAATTTTTAGTATTTTGCCCATAAAGTCCATTTATGGACTACGACTCATAAAATACACTCAGAAATAATTGAGGGTATATGTAGTTTTAGTACAGCAGCCTTCTTTTTCCGATCCCAGCTTTGGGATTTTAGATAAATATAGGCTAAAATCATATATATAGGCCAATAAATATAGGCCATAATATATAACCCTAAAATTTTGCAATAATATTTTGATTTTTCGTTGGTAACTAAGAGAAAAAATTTGTTGAATATTGTACTGAATATTTTAAACAAATCTAGACCAGGGTATCGAAAGATTAAAATTTTTAATTTCGGATTGCTTTAACTAGCTCGTTTTAAAACATAAGTTATAAATTACAGCATCATTTTGTAGTTATTAACTAGAACTTTAAGAAATGCCAAGCTCTAAACGAATTTGCAGATGCGAGGTATCCAACTCTGACACCACAAGTCAACATATTTATGTTGACTTGTACGAATAAGAATGTGGTCTCCAAATTCTACAACTTTATGTTTTATTGCAGGGGTACGTGACGTATGAGTAATAAATATTTACCAGAAAATAATTGCAAAGTTTAGGTCATTGTTTTATTTTGAAAGCTTTTAAAATATAAAAAATAATAGTTACATTTCACAAACTATTGCTTAATTATTATTAAATATTAGGTAGTTTTTAATTCCATAATAGTTTTTTGTAAAATATCAGTTTCAAACAAATTTAACAAATTTTACATATTTTCTCTAACTAATTTAAGTTGTGAAAACTCAAAGTTATTTGTCTGTTTCCCAACCCGTTTTGTTTTGTTTAATAAGACTATTCAGTAAATAAGTATAAATAAGTTCGAGTGTGACCACTTGCTTAAAAGCACAGCCATTAGATGAGCTTGCTCATGCAACGGTTTATTATCTATACCACCTTTATTGAACGTGAAAATAGAATACAATTCTAATAAATTCAATTTTATTTTTTTGTAAGCACTAAAGACTGCATTCGAGTAGCATGACTTTTGGTTTAAAAATGGTAACTTTATTTAATTTAATAGCGTGTTATTAACCCAAAAAAAAAATATGTCAAAGCAGTTTGAGAGGATGTTAATAACTAAGCTGAACCCTATTCTAAGTGACAAAGGATGTCTTCCAAACCATCAATTCGGATTCAGGAAAAAACATAGTACGATCGAACAAACTCACAGGTTAGTCAATGTTGTTAAGAAGACATTTGAAGAGAGAAAATATTGCTCTGCGCTTTTAATCGACGTTTCTCAAGCATTCGATAAGGTATGGCATGAAGGTCTAATATATAAGCTAAAACTGAATTTTCTCGTAAACCTAAATAAGCTGCTAGTTAGTTATTTAACCGAACGAAAATTTATTGTAAAAGAAGGAGATTTTTTGAGCTCACCCCAGGCAATCGAAGCTGGAGTTCCCCAAGGTAGTATATTGGGGCCCTTTTTATACTTATTGTATAATTCAGACATGCCAATATGACGACACAGCTTTTTTAAGCATTCACGAAAGAACCGAAGTAGCATCACGTTATTTACAAGACCACATATTTAATTTAGAAACATGGTTGAAGAAATGGGTAATAAAGATGAATGAACCAAAATGTACTCATACTATGTACTTCACACTACGCAAGGAATCGTGCCCCCCTATTCGCATAAATAACCAAACCGTACCACAGGTTTCAGATGTGAAATAACTCGGCATACATCTTGACCGGCGCCGTATTTGGAAACGCCACATAGAAACAAAGTTAACATAAATAAAGCTAAAAGCCGTCAAACTAAACTGGCTTATTGGCAGAAACTGTACTCTCAGCTTAGATTGCAAACTTCTCTTGTACAAGTCAATTCTAAAACCAATGTGGTGTTATGACATTCAATTATGGGGCACTGCCTAAGCTCGCAATGTAGAAAAAATACAAAGGCGCCAAAAAAAGATTCTACGTATAATTAAAGTTGCTCCCTGGCATATAAAAAACTCGAACATCCACAAAGAACTAAACATGACATCAGTCAAATCAGAAATAGCAAAACAAACCCTTTGGCACGTAACATATTAAGAAGAGTTTCTGCTTTTCTTGGCCGTACATCAGACTCACAAATAACAGTAACCGTGACACATATTTCTTTTTTTGTTGTTTATCTCTGGTTGGACTTAACAAGTATATTTTTTTAGACTTAAGATATGAGTAATTATTGATAGTTCAAATATATTGAAGATACAATAAATATGAAATGGCAAAAAAAAAATTAACCCAAACAATTATAAACCTACAGGCCCCAGCTAGTCTCTATAGTCATTTCGATAGTTTAGGGATACCCTTTATTTACATTAATAAATAACCAACCACTGACTGTGTTTTTAACAAACATGAGTCTTGCTATTGCTCTTCCTTTCTGTGTTCTATTTTTAACATAATTTCTCATTATTTAATTGCCTTTGTGAGTTAACGTTAATTATGAATCAATGTCTGTCAGATTAAAAATATAAATAAATTTAATCACACTTAATGTGATTAAATTGATGAATATTTGAAAAACTTAATGAATATTTCAATTAAAGGATAAATAAACAAATGATTAAGAAACAATTAATTACTGTACTGCAGTTATTTGCATTTTTAACCGACTTCAAAAAAAGAAGGAGGTTATCAATTCGTCTGTGTGTTGCTTTTTTTTGTATGTTTGTGCCTTCAGAACTCGGTCATTTCAGAACCGATTTTCAAAATTTGTGCACTATTACAAAGGTTATGGCTACAGATTGGTCCCATTTTAAAAGAAATTCAAAAGTTTAAAAATTAAAGGGTGTCCCCCTACAACATACATGTTTTTTACGTGTATTATGAACTTTATAGGTCACCAATTTAAAATTAAAAAAAAGTGCCTATCACTGTAGCTCCCAATAACAAAAAGTAATTAAAAAATAAAATTAAAAATTAAAGGGTGACTTAATTTCACCTTTATTCTCCTATCTTTTGAACCGTTATAGACAAATTCCGGAGACAAAAAAAAATTATTAACAAGAATATAAAACAGTAACAAGAATATAAACAAAAATAAGTATGAAGAGTATTGCATGAAATAAATGGGAAATCATGAAACCAACATTAGCAAACATCAATATTTGATATATAGAAGTGAACAATTTGTAAGCTTGAAGAAACACTAGAAAAATAGAATAAAAAAAAAACTAAAAAGACTATCAAATCAATAAAAAAAATTAACAAAGAAATGGAAGCGGAAAAGAAAAATGTCACAACAAAATTGTTTACAATACCAAAAGTCAATTACTTGAAAATACTTATAGGGCTTTTATATGTACTATATGTGTAATTGAGTGAATGTATCTCTGCATATGTGTGCGTAAGTATGTTTCTGTAATGGATGACTTGTAGCATTCCCCAAGTATTGTCTCGTATCATAGTCATAAGGGCACAATGCAATAGCTTTCTTTTTTGTTTTTTTTTTTTTTTTCTTCAATACCAAAACTACTAAAGTGGTTTAAAAAATAGATTAATGGTGTTACTTGTAAATAATATATATATGTTGAAAAAAAATTAAATTGACTCAACACCTTTTATATATAATATTAATATATTAAAGTCTGTATGTTGAGTTTCAATAAAAGTTAAAGTTTTTTTAAAACTAAGATTTGTTTGTAGTGTTTTTAAGCGAACCAAAGTGCGAAGATAGACTTGGTTCTATTTAGTAAATAGCAGAAGTTTTTTGCGAATTCGACGAGAGTAACTGCAGGAATTTACGGTAACAAACACGGTCAGATGGGTTGTTACAACAGAGAGAAGGCGAAAACGATTTTTCGTCTGTTATGCCCCTATCCTGATCGAAATGACTGATTTAAATAAATTTTGCTCTCTTGACAGTCTACTAATTGCTTCAACATCAGGAGAAGATAAGTTTAAACTTAATTTAAACCAGTTAAAGCAGCCGGTATATTTTTTGCAGGATATCCTTTGTAATCTACACTAACTGCCTTAAGTTTTACTCACCTTTTCCAACAATAAATTTTTTCTTGTTTCCTTTATTTCCTACTTCGTGGAGCAGAGACTGTTTTTTATTTAAATATACTGGTGTCGTCGCTAAAAATTTTACTAATTTGACACTGCTGTTGCACAAAAACGGCTAAGTGTAGCTCGAACATTAAAGATTGGAAAGCACTCGAACAGAAACCGCTGGCCCGTAACAACCTAAATGATCTTAATTACATTCGCGTAAAAAAAGGGATATTGCTTCTAATGGCCATACGTTAGAGAGAGATGACCAGATACAAATTTTGGTCTACCACTGACTTAAAATATGAGTACTTACATGCAAAGAAAAGCTATAGTGTGGTATGCAAACAAGAATCACATTATGTTTTCTGTAATAATATACGTTTGCGATAAACAAATTTTAGTTGCTTTTAACATTACGTTGGTCACTATAAAAAAGGTGGGTTAAAATTTTTTTTTATTGTTTTTTTATTGTTTTTTAAATGTTTATTATGTACAAAAAATGCAACTTAAAGTGGTTTTACACGACGTGTATTTGTCATATGACTTGTCACTTTTCCATATGTAAATTCTAAACACGTCGTGTGAACCCTTTCAAACATAACATGTGTATTTTCCATGTGTATATACATATAACATTTTTCATTTAGAACGTGTTCTATTTAGATGTAAAAAAGCATCTGACATCCTGTAATGCCAACTTGATATTTTGCTATTTTAGGTTTTTTGTGGTACCAAAAGCATTAAAAGCGTGGCAAAAGCATTACGTTTCCTTCTTTGCATCAGCTGTGGTTGGCAATACAAAACTGTGTGGCGGAAAAATTGTATATTATAGGTTATGTTAGATGTAATTACACATGTACGTTTGAAAGAAAAAATTATAAACCGTATGTAAAATGCCTATTTTGACAAACACATGAAATTACATATGGGTTATCAAACTGACAAGTCATATGACAAAAACACCTCGTGTAAAACCAATTTTAGTTGGTTTTAACTACACAAATTTTTAAGAAACTTCAAATCACAATAAAGGATTTATAAGTATGTATTCCAAAATAATATTTTATATTTAATCATCATAATATATTTATAATAAACAAAATATGTTCAATTTATTCGTACATAAACAAAGAATGACTAAAATTAAATTTGTTTTATAACAACACAAATAGTTTGTTTTAGTCATTAGATTTAAAAGGTTTAAAAAATAAGTTGTTAACAAATGTTTTGTCATTTTATATACCCTCAGTCAACCTTATGTTATACTAACGATGCAGCTGTTTTTTTTTTAGCATCACTTTCTCTTATAATTATATTATCTTTTGTTGTTGTTTGTTAAGTTTATCTTTGCACTTCATTCGTAATACCGTTATTTTTAATAAAATATATCGAAAATCCCGTGTAAAATATTTATAGGTGCACAAATAATTCATTTGTCTTCTAACTGGTGCTAAATCAACATATCAGCACATAAGGCAGATAAAACGATTCATAAATTAGTATAATAGATTAGAAAATGTACAAGATAAAAAGCAAAAGGAAGTCCAAAATAGCCCTACAAAAACAGTGACCATCAATTAAGCAATCTTTTGAGTGTCACTGATGAGAAATTTTTTCTCATTGCGTAGAACAGTGCTACCATCACGTAATTAAGGGCATGGAAAAAAATGAGGCAAACATTTGTGTACGTGTGATTTTGCATCTGTCTCGAACTTATTAACTCCTTGGACTAATGAGAATATCTCTGTACTGCTCACTCTACTGCTTTTTACTAATCAACTATGCTGTAAAAATTAATCAACGATGACTACTCAAATTGGATGAATAAACCCCTCACAGCTGACTAAGCAAAATTGATGCAGAAACAGATTTAATATTTTTATATTTTAATATTTATTAAAATACATTTTAAAATTAGTTTATACATATTTATTTAATATATAATTTAACATATTTAAATTAAAAATATTTATTTTTATTCGCTCAATGATGACTGCGATATACTGCCATTCGAACGCTTTTTGAAATTCAATTGCTCCCTGCTGCTGTAAAACATCTGAAATATGAAGAAATATGGAAATTATAAAATATTTTAAGATAGATCAATGTATGTACATACCTCGAGGATGATTACTACTCACAAAAGCTTACCGGAAGCCAATTTTTCTCATCTGCCTTCCTCATTTTACTTCTCCAGCAGGTCTTCCGAGCAGATTGCGGGGATGTCAGCAGTATTCCCCGACTTTGATTTTAGCTTATGCAAATATGTATGTAGTCTGTGAAGAATAAAATAATAAAGTAAAAATTTGAATTAGTTACTATTGCTAGTGTGAAATCTGCTGTCCTTAATTTCAGCCCTACCACTTCCGCAGCAACAAGGGTCTTCAAGGAAAGAATGCTGGCGACTCCATGTTAACACATTCTATGTTTTTAATAACTTTTTTATGCACCAAACTACTTTTTACATTTATTTTCTTTTCATATTTCATATTTATTTTAATATATTAATAACAAGCGGGTATATTTTACAATTTACGACTCAATTTACAGTGGCAGAGTTGTATTTTACAAAAAATTCAACTCTGCTACTCACATTCATTTTTTTATTTTTTTTTGTATGTATGAGTTTTCCTTGTTCATGTGTTAGTTTCAATCATCCATTTCTTGTAGGCAGGCTTTGTGCTAGGAAAATTGTATGCAGAAATCTACAAATATTTGTTACAAAGCTAACACCTTGATTTTGCTGGGTTGATTCACAACGCATTAAATGGTCCTTCCAGCAGGATATTACAACGATCCACGTGGTGAAGAAGAGTCTGCTTTAAACCCAAACCACAATCCCATCGAGTATCTATGGTAAATACCTTCCTATATGTCACCTGGAAACACTGGTGGAATCAATGAACCGTCATGTCAAATTGGTCAGGATACACAAGGGTAACAT
Organism: Phasia obesa; assembly: GCA_949628195.1. Classification (NCBI taxonomy): domain Eukaryota; kingdom Metazoa; phylum Arthropoda; class Insecta; order Diptera; family Tachinidae; genus Phasia; species Phasia obesa. Next base: position 67,574,246 of record OX451215.1, on the reverse strand, counting down.
AACCTCTTGTTAATACATATAAAACTTTTATTTTGTAACTAAAATAATACGTACAAATATATATTATGTAAAATTTTTGCACACATACATAAATATTTTCTTTTAAATAAAATTTAAGTGAAAGCATTGCACATATACATAATTAGTTGACTAAGGTGTATTGTTAATTATTTAAAATATAAAGTGATAATTATTATTTGCTAATATATATAAGTACTGTGCCCGTCACGTCGTGGGCATCCTGACATTATTTTGCTCGATTTTGCTTTGAAAGTATTCCAAACCAATTGTAAGACTCTTACTTTTAGCACCTATAAAGGGAAAATGCAACTAATCTAAAGAAAAAACTAACAATAACAGAATTTTATAGCCACACTCGTGGTATTCTTACCAAATTTTTAAAATTAACGTTAAATAATCAAAATAATGTAATCCCATAATTACCTAAATATGTATTTCACAAAATAAGTAAATTATACAGCCCGTATGCGACTTATAAATATTGTTACGCTTAGTTTATTTAACAACGGGATCTTTCAAAATTAAACACGCAAATAAATATTTTAATTTAAAGACAAATTATTGAGCTTTGTATAAATAACTATTATTGACACTGTTTAACACTTTCTAGCATATGTATGTATCTTCAAATCACCGTTCACATACAGCTTTAAATAAATACTCACTCGCAACCTGTGTACATATGTATGTACATATATGAGCTACATAAAAAAATTCTGTAACAACAACTAAAGTAAACTTAGCAAACTGGGAAAGTCCCGATTATAGAAAAACAACAACACTGTAATTCCAAAAAAGTAAAAATACAAATAAAATAGAAATTTTATTTAATTCGCTATTTGGCAGTAAATAATTTCTACTTTGACAGCGCCATCTGTGTTTAAAATAATCCACTTTCAAAAATGAAAGGTGCCGTACTACTCAATTAACATAGCGCCATCTGTATTTCAAATATCCCACTTTCAAAATCCTCGGGGGTTCTAATTGTCACTGCGGGAATGGCAAATGCTTTGACGCGGTTCACTCGGGGAAAATAGGAGTTTGGATAGTCTCCAAACCCCTAAGCAAGAGGTTATAATGTGGATCTAGGCTTGCCTTGGAATGGCTTGCCTTGAAAAGGCTTGCCATATTATATAAATTGCTACTCATTGTGACTGTATCACACACAAAAAGCGATTGGTGGCAATCATAAAGTGTTGTTATACTACACAATGGGGGCGCTAGTCTACGCCTAAGTTTCACTCGGTGGTAAGACCACCGTGAGGTTAGGCCGAGTCGGCAGGTACTCACGTTAATCTTGTTCCACAATCCTACTTTCAAAAAGGTGCCGTACTAAGCAGAAATTTTATACCGGAAAGCGTACTTTCATTGTTTTTCTCCACTTTCTCTTGGAAACAGAACAATAAATAAAGTATCCTATATTGGGAGCAGGATACTTAGGTACCTCCTCACAAAATTTTGTTAAAATCCATCCAGTAGTTTTTACTTGATGCGAACGCAAAAGAATAGCAAACAGACAAACAGATAGACAGACGGGAATGAGTTACTATTTTATTATATGTATAAATAATGAAATAATCTTGTATTTTATATTTATAATAAATAACATAATAAAATAAATAATAAATAACATAATAAAATGTTAAAACAAACGGGCCTATTCCATATGACATTACATTGGTTTTAATCTTACTATAATTTAATTTAACCCTATAATGTTTTTATTTTATCATAATTTCATTACTAGGACTGACAATTATATGGTTCTAATACAATAATATTTTTATTATGTTTAATAATAACATGGTTTGACTACAACCATATAATTTAATCGCAATGTGTTTCTCAACCCTGTTTTTCTTTGGGTATATTTTAGGTTCAAATAAAGGGTGGTTAAGTGGCACCGTTCTGTCATAAAAAGTTCGTTATCATCTCACGATAGCGAACACCATTCACAGTAACCGCCTGACCGGCCACATTTTGAAAAAAATATTATTATTTAATATCTTGTTTTTACAGGAACGAATATTCCAAGTCTAATATGAATAACTTTAAGATAATTGTATCACAATCTCTTGTAATAAAACCAAATTAAACTAAAATTAATTTGACCAACCCTAATAATGGACTATAACACTCATAACTTTTTTTTTTTTTTTTGCAACTATTTACAAGCCCTTTGTTATTATAGGTCATGTAACAGAGACACTAAAAGTGCACACAAGATTTATATTTATTTATTTTTTCCCTTTTGAATGTGAGGGGAGCCAGAAGTAAATATATGATTGTTTTAGTTGATGTATGAATTTTATTTATTTGTTTATTTTAAATACAGCTTGTAATATAATACCATGTTTTATTTTTACAACACTTTATTATATCTTGAACATACATATAACATGAATGGCAAAAAATAAAACAAAAAAAACTGACCCAAAAATATATATATACGTAGTTATAAACGAGCGCAAGGACATGTTACTATACAGCACAAACTATGACATATACATACTATGACTTATAGGACAAAAATATCCTTATAGTTAAACAAATATCCTATAGTAAAAATAAATAAATAAAACAGATAAGACCCCTGGGGTTAGTACGTCTATTTGTTCGAGCTCAGTTTTTATTTGTTGTTGGCTCTTCACGAAAAAACATTAATTTGACCACAATACAAATAAACAATAGATTCCAGGGTCATTTAATACGACAGTTGTGCTTTGTTTTATCAATGATTGGCTTTTTTTTAAGAATTTTTAAATTATACCAAATACAGTTCATTTTTTCTTTCCTTTTCAATTTCTTGCTTTTCTTCTAGTATAACTTTTTTTTTTGTATCTTCGGATTGTATTTTTAAGACAATAACATATTGTTGGGATTTTCTTAAATTATGTAAGTTATACGAGAGCAGTTTCCAAAGGTTAATAGAATATTGAATTTCAGGTGATTTTTTTTTATCAGTTTTTGCAATTATTTACTTTTCCACATGTTTGTTTGTTTGAAGGTTCAATAAAAATTCTGCAAAGAATTTTTGAGATCTTGTGCAAAACGGAAGACTCACTGGCGTCATTTGTGCCAGTATACATTCATATCTAATATACAGGGTGGGCCAAAAGAAACCAAGGGCTCTCCAAAAATTTGTCTTAAAAGTGCCATTGTGTCTCGGGCAGTATGGGCAGTGGCTCCGTCCTGCTGAAACCACATACCAGGTCTGTTTTCAAGAGCAGGACGTAAAAAATTTTCTACCATAAACCGATACCGCTCTCCATTTACGGTTACAGCACTTCCATCTTCATTCTCGAAGAAGTAGGGCCCAATGACATTTTCAGATGTGATCCCACACCATACTGTACACCTGATGGTGTGCAATTGGCGTTAATGAATGGCTCTTGGATTTTCAGAACCCCAGAACCTACAGTTCTGCTTATTAACAAAGCCATTCAAATTAAAATGAGCTTCATCACTCATAATCAAATTTTCAATAATGTCCGCGATATGCTCTTTGCGTTAAAATAATTGATCTCTGGTTTAAATAATACAATTCCAAGTGTTGTCTATATAATCTGAAAGAAAAAATAAAAAAAAGTTAATAAACAAAAAAGTTATTAAACTTTTACACCCCTTGGTTTCTTTTGGCCCACCCTGTATATAGTTCATTTTAGTGATCGCTTATTTTAGTTCAAATTTACAAAGTAATTCAGTTTAATCGCTCTTTTTCCTTTTGACTTTTGACGATTTGTAATCTGACCTACTTTTTATTAATTACAAAGCAGCCAGTATTTCTCTTGTGATTTTTATATACTGCATTACATAGAAATGGTAGCCATTCATACACGTACATACATTTATTTTAGTTCATTTTGTTATATAATAGTTCAAACACAAAGAATAATTCAATAATTAAATAAAGTAAACATACAAATTTGAACTATTTCATTTAGCTCACTTGCTTGAATCGCTCAGTTGAATTAGTTCGTTCGTAAACTCTACAAGGATACTGGTATGCCCATACGGTAATTTATAAACCACTTTTGAACCACTACCGTTGCTGCTACATTTGGATTCCCTTAAATAAGCTATCTGGGACCACTGCCGTTTTCGATATTCATAAATAATTTACCAAAAATTATGAGTTTTCATATATTATAAGATCTTTTTAGGGTTCCGTACCCAAAGGGTAAAAACGAAACCCTATTGTTTTCGCTACAATGTCTGTCCGTCTGTCAGCGCCTTTTATATTTGGAACCGTAATAGGTAGACGCTTGAAATTTTCACAGAAGGTGTATAACTGTGGCCGCTATAGCAACAAATATTAAAACTTATAAGGTGTTCCTATAGAGAGGTGTTATTCACGAATGTGTGTTTATTTCTTGAACTGTAGGAAGCATACACTAAAAATATGCAAGCAGTAATTAAAACTAAGTTCGCTATATAAACAAGTATAAAAATTAAACCTCAAAATTAAAGGGTGTTCCGATAGTGGTGTGATTTTCATGTATAAGACCTAAGTTTTGAACCATAATAGGTAGAATCTTGAAATTTTCACACAAGCTGTATAACTGTGGCCACTATGGCAATAAATACTAAAACTTATCGGGTGTTCCGAAAGCGAGGTGTTATTTGCCTTTATGGCCTAAGTTTTGTATGATAATAAGTAGACTCTTGTAGTTTTTACAAGAGGTTTATTACTATGGAAACTATAACAAATCATTAAAATTAAAGGGTGTCCCGACAGTGACGTTATTCTCATGTATAACGACTTATTTCTTGAACCGTAATAGGTAGATTCTTAAAATTTTGTTCAGGAGATATGTTGCCACGGCCGATATGACAATTACTAAAAATTAAAGGGTGTTCCAATAATAACATGTTTTTAACGTATAGTGACTTATTTTTTTAATCGTAATAGCTAAACTCTTGATATATTCATAGAAAAAGAATTTCCAAGGCCGTTATAACAAATAACAAAATAAAAGGTGTTCCGACATAGACATGATTTTTACTTAAATAGCCTTATTTTTTGAACCGTAATAGGCAGACTCTTGAATTATTTACAGTAAATGTTGTATTTCGGCCGCTGTAACAATTGCTAATTACTAAAGGGTGATCCATCAGTGACATGTTTTTCACGTATATTACCTTATTTTTTGAACCGCAATAGGTAGGCCTGATATTTTTATAGAAAGTGTATTACCATGGCCGTTATAACAACAATTCCTAAAATTTAAAGGGTGTTCTAATAGCGATGCAATTTTCGCGAATATGACTTTGATTTTAAAAAGAAAGGGTGCCCCATAAGACATAAAAAAATTAACAACTTGAATTTATAAGGGCCTACTAAACATAGTACGGAACCCTACATGTGTGAGACTAACTCGCACTTGACTGATTTATTTAATTTCATTTATTCTTTAAAAAGAATATTTTGTTCTTGTTGCAGCCTCCGAAAAAAAACATTTATACTCATAATCACAACAAATAAAATATGTAGAATTTAAATCTACTGAAAATACATTTTAAATAAGTTTTATGTATTATGGGCATGGGCGTTAAGCTTTAAAACCCATATTCACAATAAATAAAACTCATTGTATTTTAAACAATTTTGTATGAAAAATTTGTTGTAAAAGAAATTTAAAATATATTTTATTTACATGGACCACAACGTACTGCAAGATCGGCTGAAAATACTACGGCTGAAGCAGAAGCTTGGTCTTCAAAAAACAACTTTGGCCACAATTTTGCTTAAGGATTTGGATTTGTTTCCTTTTAAGATTCAGTTGACACAAGAGTTTCTTCCACAAGACCATTTACGCCGCCGTACATATGCCAATAGGATGTTACAGCTGAAGGTTCTCTTATGGACGGTTGAGCAGGAGCAGTGTATACTCACCTGAGTTGAACTTGTCTTGTAGTCTGCGCTTGTGGTAGTCCGTCTCCGTTTACCAGGCAGAATTTCTTAAGTTAGAACAACTGGTAAAAACTTGTTAAATGTGGAGGCCATGGGGGACCTGATCCTTAAACAAATCCTAGAAATTACTAGAGACTGCGTGATGAGAAAGATGGCCAATGTTAACAGTTGACAGTCTGAAATCACTAAAGTCAAAATTAAAGGCAACCATTTTTTCTGAGAGCCTGTGACTGAAATCAAAGTAACGTTGCCGTAAATTACATTTCGGTTGCCTACAATGATTAAAAACGGAGAGGTGTCGAAAAGCGACCCATTATGGACGTGTTCTGCTTCAATATTGCCCCTAAATTAATAATAGCACGTGTTTTTAATTTTTATTTGCTTTTTTGCACTTAATAACTAAAAAACAACAGCATTAATATACTTTTTTTTTTTTTGAAAATGATGTATTAAGAGTCATATAAGCATTTTACAATAAAGTCTCAATTATCACACAAAATGTGAACTTAACACATTTTCTGACTCAACCAACGATATATTTCCACAAAAAATTCACCCCTGACCGAAAAAATAAACGTCAACCAGTTCATTTTGTATTTCTTGTATTATTGAAGAGAAGCATTAAAAATTAAATTACAGAGTTCAAAGCTTTCCTTAGCTGCGCTTGTGAGATATTGGGCTGCAAAGTACAAGTTTTCGTTTTGGTCCCTTTTGTTTTAATTCTAAAGGTATCTTGTCTTTACAATTTACATATCTAAATAGCGAATTTCAATTCTTACCGCAAAATCTTTGCTACAACAACAAATAATCGTAAAACAGCAACATAATTCTACCCAGCAAAAAACATTAATATTTAGAAGCAATTAAAGCTGGTGGAAGCAATACATTGCTTATTTAAGTATTAAAGCTTCCGAAATGCAACGCAAATGTCTCCCTTACAAAATTGCTTCCAGGCTAACGGTATTTTTTGCAGGGTAATAGTATTCTAAGATAACGTCACGCCAGGCAAAAAAGCATTTATTCTAATTACTTCCATGCATGAAATTTTACATTTAAACAGAGGACAATAAAATAACTAATTATAATAAAAACTCGGTTATTGAACGAACAGTTAATTTTATATTAATTTTCAAAAGGGTGTAACGTCACGCTATATTGTGAGCATGTTGATATGCTTATTTTAATTTTAAAATAATTAAATGCTCTGCAGATGCAATCTTCTATTAAATGAAAAAATTTCTCAAGCAGTATAGATAAAATTAAAATCAGAGATAAGTCGGTTATTCTTTAAAAGTTAAAATTTTGCTCAGTCTATTAATTTTGAATCGGAATTTTATTCAGAAAATTCGGAACAAACCATTGATTAAGCACTAGGGAAATAGCTATATGAATATGCTCTCCCCATAATAATCCATTTCGCTTTTTTTATTTTTTGTAAATAAATATTTCGTATTTCTTTCTTAAAATATTTATTAATTAAATTTCAAGAAAAGGAATTACGCATAGTTAGATATAAATAACATGATATCGGACTCCAAATATAATTTTTAAATATAATAAATATATGTATTTTTAAAGTATGGTTTAAGTTCGTTCTAAGTTGAGAGAATGGTCCGTCAATCCATCTGTATTTCGTTGCACTCGTTCCCATAGTATTGCAAATTAAAATGTGAGCAGATCAGAACCCGCATCGGGAACTACTTCCGACTCATTATAGTATGTAGCAACAAAAAAAAAAATCAAGTCAATTGACTGCAGCTTGGACCCTTTATTTCCATCTATCTGGTATATATGTATCTTTCCAAATCTAAGCAACTGACAGAGTTGTGCAGTGCGCATTTAGCAGTTTATAAGCAAGTTGTTTCGATAACACTATTACTCATGAGGAAAGGATATTGGCAAGCAAGTCATATGCTAACGATGATAATATTGGACAATTGTTATGTTTCACTTGGAGATAGCTCCGATGCTCCAAAATTTCCATGACGCTGAGGCATAATTGAGATTCCATGCCGTTAATGTGCCGAATTATCTCATCCTTTAGCTCTTGAATTATTGCTGGCTTATCCACGTACACCTTTTCTTTCAAATAACCCCAAAGAAAGAAGTCCAATGGTGTCAAATTACATGATCTTGGCGGCCAATTGACATCGCCACCACGTGAGAACACGGCCATTGAATTTGTCGCGCAAAAGAGCCATTATTTCGTTAGCTGTGTGGCAAGTGGCAAGTAGCACCGTCCTTTTGAAATGACATATCGCCAACAACCATATCTTCCAATTCGGGCCATAAAAAGTTCTTTATCTTCTTACGATAACGAACACCATTCACAGTAACTTGTTGACCTGACTCATTTTGAAAAAAATATGGCCCAATGATGCCGCCAGCCCATAAACCGCACCAAACAGTCACTCCTTGTGGGTGTATTGCTTTTTCGACAATCACTTTTGGAGTATCATTCGCCCAAATGCGGCAATTCTGCTTATTGACGAATCCACTGAGGTGAAAATTTGCCTCATCACTGAAGATGATTTGCTTCGAAAATTGATCATCCCAAGTTGCTATTTCTTGCCACTGTTCTGACCATTGCTCGATTGTGCATCTTCCCATGGTTCAAATTGAGTTAGTCTGAAATTGAGAAATGTCAAATGCAGAAAAAAACGACGTTTGTGTGGTGTGGTTCACATTCAATATCGGCCCTTAAAATTGAACCATCCAATAGTATATTTTTGGACAACAATAGGAAACGTTGTCCGATGTGAACAAAATTTCACACAGAGGTGTTAATCATTACCATTAAAAAAATAAAAACGGGGTGTTTATGCCCACTGCCACGCCTACTGCCCATACAAAGGAATTATTTTAATTTTTTGATTTTCGACCTTGTGTCAAAATTAGAAGAAATTAAAAAATAATACTTTGCATATTTCTTATTAAGACTATTTCTATATATACCAACTGGTTATTTTATTTACCATTTGGTTACATTGTGAGACGTGTAAAACCTAAGACCATCAGAACTTCATTTGCAAATAATTTTTTGTGTTTTTTATGGCAAAAGATAAAATAATGTGCAGGACCAATAAAAACTTAGGAAATCAAATATTATGAATCTACAATAAATTTCTACTAAATATAACACAGCAGTAACGTACACATTCGCCTTTTTAAAATATGAGGTACCCAGGGATCTTGTCGGTTACTGACTCATGAAAAAAATATGGTTATCGGCATGCAATCCAAACGTTAATTTATTAATATATTTTAGAAAATGTTAAAAAAATGTTTGGTGGTCCAACAACAATAAATAATAATATTCTCCATTATAGTCTGTTTTCCATGAATCTACTCAAATTCCAAGAAACTGCAGCCATGAACTTATCAGTCGACTTAACTCTCTTTCTTAAAGTAAGATTATATTCAATTATTCAATTGACTTAATTGATAAAAGTACAATTTGAAAATTTTAATTTTCCATGTTTAGTTTGGTTGAGTTCTCTCGCATGTGTTTCACTTAACTCTCTTTGTTGTCTGAAATTTACTTAAACCATTTGTCAGAACATAAAATGACTTTTCAGACTGCCAAAACCAAATTTGTATTTGAAAAGTGCCAGAAATCATTTTATAAATATTTTGAAGATTATGGCTTTTACATTTCGGTTACGTTATCTTATAGTGCCATGTCTTGTTTGTTTAGTTTCCTTTAATTCTGGAGAAAAAAATATTGACAAGTCATTTATTGAGATTGAAAATTGTGATTTTCTTTTTAACTCATAAAATAATAGATTTTACGACATCAACTTAGAAATGAATTGTGTGATCTTTTATTATTATACATTTTGCTTAAAAGAAAAATTATATAACTATAAACAAATACTTATAATATTGAGGTCAGAATAATCTTTCAAAGGTTCTTTTGCGGATTTGTAAGAAATTACTTTTAAAGGAGGGGGATCTAAGGATTATTTTAGAGCATCTTGAATATGAAATAGTTAGTGATTTGTTAAATTATTGCATTTTTTCAATTCAGAAATATGTGTGTAAGTTATTGGTTCATCTAAAACCGTAGAAACAGTAAATACACATTTGTTGTCAGCAAATAAATTTGTTTTTAATTATAAATGATAGTTTTAAATTAAAAACATCAAACTTGAAAAAAAGGTAAGCAGAAAATATCAAAATATATATGTCAGTCTAATTGGAAATATTCATGTATTTGGTTTTTGTTATTTATAAATATAGTCATACGTTGTCACATACATATAGCTATTTAAGTGTTTCACATTATATTATAGTTTTTATTATAAAGATAATTATTGTTGTATTTTACAATGTTATTTTTATGTAAGACAATAATATGTTCCAAAGACAACACTATTATTATTATGGTTTAAAATAATATGGTTTGAAAATAACCATATAATTCAACCATAATATGTTGCTCTTAGATAATGGTTACCTCAACCATGTTTTTTCTTTGCGTGCACTTAGTTCGGTAATCGTATTATCAGCCGTCTTGGCGATGTCAAACGATTCACAATCACAAGGCTCATATCGTCCGAGTCTTTTGTTAAATAGAACAAAAAACCGTCAACAATGATTCGGGCAATTTAGATTAACAGGCTTAACTATTTCGAACACAGACACGCCAACCACATGAATGAAATCGTGTTCCACAAATAATGTGAATATTTGCAGTTGTTTCCAATGAAGCCATAATATACCACAATAAATTAAGTTCATTAAGTTTATTTTATTTAATTTTTAAAAATATAGTCTTAGTTTGGGGAAAAAGAAATCTCTTATTTTTTAGTTTAATGGCTGTAATGATCGATATCTCGTAAAGTAGCGATCAAACAATTTAAAATTTATAATCGTTGCTAAGGTGACATTTCACACTAAAAAAATATTTTATTGTTCTTTGTTTGGTCCATTCAGGTTTGAGTTACAGGGTGTTATAAATGGAAGTCAGCAAAGTGAAAATTCGATATACACGCAAAGAAAAAACATGGTTATTGTATGGTCACGGCAATCACACTATGTTCTCTGTAACAATAGATGTTTGCTGTGAACAAATTATAGTTATTTAAAACAATACCTTGGTCACGATAAACAAGTTTTTTGTTAACAGTTAATCATTCAATGGTTATACGCACCAAAAAAGCAACATGGTTCATTTGAAACATATTAAAATTCAAACCACAACCAAATTATTTTTAATATTTAAAAATTATAACCAGTTAAGTTAGTTTGACTAAAAATAAACAAATAATGTTCGGTGTTAAAAACACATATTTTGGTTTTGACATTTTTTCAGTTCAGAAATATGTGTGTAAGCTATCGGTTCACCTAAAACCGTAAAACATTAAATACATATTTGTTGTCTGTCAACAAATAAATTAGTTTTTTATTATAAATGATAGTTTTAAATTAATAATATCAAACACATAAAAAGGTAAGCAGAAAATACCAAAATATGTATGTAAGTCTAAATGGAAATATTCGTAACTGTAACAACTAATTACGTGCGAATTTTGATTTCGTCGTTTGCGTTCAGGCATTTTCGAAATTGACCGGCATGTTAGTTGTCGTAGCATCGCCCCGGAGATAAATATCGACCATAAAACAGTTTTTAACCATTTGCGCAAAGTTGTGCCACACCAATTAAACCAAAAAACATGATGAATCGAATTTCAGTCTGCGAAGCCTTGGACAAAAGGCTAAATCGATCCATTCCGTAAACGGATGGTGACTGGGAATGAGCAGCGGGTCAAATATGACATTATTAAGCTTTGCATTTTAGCCTTTATCGAAGAAAAACTGTAAAATCTACGGAATTTTTGCTTTGTTGACTTCCATTTTTAAGACCTTCAAACTCACAACTGAATGGACCAAACAAAAAGGAGTAAAATAATTTTTTTAGTGTGAAATCTCACTTTGGAAACGAACATAAATTTAAAAATGTTTGATCGACACTTTACGAATTAGCAATCAACACAGCCATCTACCGAAAAAATAATGAATTTCTTTTTCAACAACCTATTTTATAACAAAATTATTGTAAGTTTTGACTTTTTTAGGGTTCCGTACCCAAAGGGTAAAAACGTAACCCTATTGTTTTCGCTACAATGTCTGTCCGTCTGTCAGCGCCTTTTATCTCTGGAACCATAGTAGGTCGAGTCTTGAAATTTTCAGAAATTATTATTAAAACTCGTAGGGTGTTCCGTTAGAGACGTGTTATTCACGTACATGTGGTTATTTCTTTAACTGTAGGAGGCATACACTAAAAATTTACAAACAGTAATTAAAACTTAGTTCGCTAAATATACAAGTATAAAAAACTCAATCCAAAAATTAAAGGGTGTACCGATAGTGACGTGATTTGCATGTAAATGGCCTAAGTTTTGAGCGATAATAGGTAGAATCTTGAAATTTTTACAGAAGATGTATTGCTATGGCCACTATAACAAATAGCAAAAATTAAAGGGTGTTCCGACAGTGACGTGATTTGCATGAATATAATTTTTTAAATTGCCTTATTTTATAAACCGTAATAGGTAGACTCTTGAAATATTTACATTAGATGTGTTACTTCGGCAGCTATAACAATTACTAAAAATTTAAGGGTATCCAATATTGAAATATTTTTTACGAATATCACCTTATTTTTGAACCGCAATGTGTAGGCTCCTGATATTTTTATAGAAAGTATATTACCATGGCCGCTATTACAACAATTACTAAAATTTAAATGGTGTTCCAATAATAATGCAATTTTCGCGTATATGACTTTAATTTTAAAATTAAAGGGTCCCCCATAAGACATAAAAAATTAACAACTTGAATTTTTTAAGTCGTACTAAACACATTGACTGATTTATTATTATTTAATAGTTCTATTTTGTAAGCCTTAGGTTTTTTTACAAAAGTATAATTTTATTTGTACTTTTATTTTCAATATTTCGCTACAGCATTGGGTAACATCGTCAAAAATAAAAATTTTGAAAATAAAAATACAAAAAAAAATTACATTTTTTTATAAAAGACCTAAAGCTTAAAAATTAGAATTATTAAAAAAATTATAAAATTATATTTTTAAATAAATACAAGAGGTGTGATCCCGTACTCAACATTGGGAGCCCTCGGCATCCCAATTATACCGAAAACTGTTACCGTACTGCAAGATTGGGTAAAAGAGAGTAATTTTGAGAGAAAGTATTCCTCTTCTTCTTGTACGAAACAGCCCAAACTTTTTATTTGAGCTGATTGTGCAAATACAAAACAATCGAATATTTGAAAATAAGCAAACCAAATTAAAAAAAAATTTGTAAATATTTTTATACTCACAAAAATTATTATTTTAACAAATTTTCATACAAGATTAGAAAAAAGTGTCATGTATACAAAATATTTGTGTTTTTAATTTTTATTATGTGCGAATGCATGCAAAACACTTTGACATCACGTTTTGGGATATAAAGTTGGTTTTTAGTGTTCCCGTACTTTGGGCCTTTTTGTCTCTAAGAGAGTTTATTTTTGTTTTCTCTCATTTTACCGAACTTTTCCCCAAAAGTACGGGATTGCACCTAATATATACTTTCACCATATTTATTAAAATTTGGGATCTTTTGTAAAATTTTACAGACGACTTCCTTCAATGTTTTGATATTGAAAAACATACATATTTATATTTTATTTTATTTATTTGAGTCTATGGATTCATGATCCTTACAGACATTAAAAACTGCAACATAAAGTACATAAATACATAAATTTAATTATTTAAATACAAAATAAGATAACATTTAATAACATTAACATTTAAAGAAAAATCAATATATTATACGAAGAGTACTGATGACGGACGTAGCTGTCTAGAAAATGCATTCTGCTTTGCTGGTATCTAATTTTTCTTTATCTCTTTATAATTAAGAACTTAAGCCTAAATAATTAATTTAATTTATTAAAAATCAATATATTTATAAAATTTATTAAATTCAGTACAAATTCTTGAAAACGGGTCATAGTTAGCGTAATTTTCTCTGAATACTTTAACAGCCAGCCAGTGGATAAAAATAGCGAGTTGGACGACATGGAACATTGAAAGAAATATTACTTATCAAAAAAACCGAACACACATTTGCTTTTATTAAATTTAAAACAAAGCTGATATTTAACATTATTCTGCGGCTTTTTAAGCTTGGCAGCTTTATTGGAGCTAGTCTGCTAGAGTACGATGGTAGAGTTAAGGGATCCCATTGTAACCCTCGAAGACAAAATAACAAGAACTGTTTTTGTACCGATTCAATGCTATCAAAATGAACTTTATACATTGGATACCAAATTATTGAGCCATATACCAGAATAGGCCTGATCAGAGACGTGTAAAGATGTTTTGTGATATACGGATCACTAAACTCCTTCGCCCAGCGTTTTATAAATCCAAGAACAGCTCGTGATTTATTAGTGGTTGTCGAAATATGCTCTATAAAATTTTATTTAGCATCCTATAAAATACCAAGATCAGAAATTACATTCACTTTGTGTAGTGCATGACCATTTAAAATATATTGCACGTTTGTATGACATCTTCGGAAGAAACACATGTATTTGCACTTTTTAAGGTTCAACTCCATAAGGTTAATATTACACCAGGAACTAAATGCAACTAAGTCTTTTTGGAGAAGAATATAATCAGCGTGACGATCGTATGTGCGAAAAATCTTTACGTCGTCTGCATACAATAGAGTGTTTAATGATTTTCGGTAGATCATTAATAAACAGGGAAAATAACAAAGGACCCAGATGGCTCCCTTGCGGCACGCCGGTTGTAACCGAAATTCCTTTGGAAGTATGCGTTTTAAAACGAACGTTTTGAGTTCTGTTTGACAGGTATGAATTAATCCACATAAGGCAATTGTCCGTAAATCCCATAAGATCAAGTTTCTTTATTAGAAGTTTATGATTGACTTTATCAAACGCTTTGCTAAAGTCGGTGTAAATAGCATCCGTTTGTTTACGTTGAACAAATCGTCGATTGACTAATGTTGTTAACTCCAAAAGATTAGTAACCGTTGCACAACCATTTCGAAAACCATGCTAACCAGGATCCAGTATAGATGATACTTGATGGGAAAGGTGATCAGTAACAATTTTTTCAAAAACTTTAGGTATAGCGCTAAGTTTAGCAATACCTCTGTAGTTTGCAATATTATTTCTGCAACCAGATTTAAATAGGGGAATAATAAAAGAATCCTTTCATATTTTAGGAAAATAACCAAACTTCGATGATATGTTGAAAATTATTGTAAGAGGTTTTACCAGTGCCATTGCACATTTGTTAAGAACACAACTCGGAATACCATCCGGACCATATTTATATGAAAATTTAAGCTTTTTATATATAAAACAAAATCTTCAAAAAATATTTTAAAGTGTACCCCCATATTTATAAAAAAATAAAACTCATTTGAAATGTATTTTAAAACAACTTTTGTATGAAAAATAGATTTTAAATATATTTTATTTTTTATGAATATGGGGGTACAAATGTACAAATATAAGAATAAATATCAGGGCGTAAACTGTATTATTTTTTACGGCCCATTTTAAAAACTTTACATTTAGGATTTTCTCGTAAAAATAACTAATTTTTCGTTATAATAAGAGGGTAAGACTCGTTGCTATAGCCTTCCTTTGAAGGTTATTTTTAGTTTCTTTATATAACGAAAAACCACTTGTCTGTCCGACAAAATCCTAACTTTAGCTATTGGCAAGTTATAATTTAGGGTCTAAAACTCATAAAAATTAATACTCGTTTACTATAAGTAATTAAGATACTGCGATAATATTTAATAAAGCATTTATGAGCCTCATGGATTTTCGTCTTGAAATATAACATTTATAATTTCTCAAATATTTGAAAAAGAAAATGTCCTGGAATACGACAATACATAGTTAATACGTCTTCAAAAAGAACCTTTTCAGAAAAAAAGCTAAAATAAAATATATAAGTTAGTAATTAAGCTGAACATAAATTATATGCGGAAACAATTACAAATGATGAGGTATTCGAACACTAAATTATTTCCTAAAGCAATAGTTGACAAAAGTTTTTATTTTTAATTTTATATCAAATAAAAAGATCTTGTATGTTAACGAAAGTAAAAGAACACACAACGACCAAACCAACGACATCAGCTTAAAGTAACTTAGTACAAGCTATTTTACATAAATCGCAACTAATTGAAATAAAATGTAATTACAGCAAAACTCTTAATAATATAACAACAATAACAACAG
Organism: Phasia obesa; assembly: GCA_949628195.1. Lineage (NCBI taxonomy): Eukaryota > Metazoa > Arthropoda > Insecta > Diptera > Tachinidae > Phasia > Phasia obesa. Next base: position 67,558,009 of record OX451215.1, on the reverse strand, counting down.
CAGCAAAAACTAACTTGCCAAGCTGTCAGTTACAATAATTTTAAGAAAATTATTTATTATCCGCTCTTCCACAACTGCCCATCAACAACGACAGTAATAAAGGCAACAGCAATAGCAACTACAACACAAACAACAGAAAACTCATAAAGCAACCACAACACCCTGACATGCAGACCGATATTAACACAAAGTGAAACTTCATAATGTAGTCAGCAAACAGCCAACAGCCGAAAAATAATTTTGCACCATAACTTTAGTAAAACGATATACAGTGGATGAATAAAGATTAATTCAGTAAAATTTTTAAATTCTGCCGTACCGAACTTATTAAAAAAAGGCGAAAATTTAATATATTTTTACGCATATGTTGTTGCTTTACTTTTTTTTAGTAAAAGCATTTATTTATAAAATATTTTTTTAACGAAAAGGAAATATTTTCAAGAAAATTATCAATAAAGAAATAGCTCCCTTACAAATTTGGTTTGGACAAGAAAGCAATCTATTTGTTGACCGTTTGAAAAATGTTTTCACTGCAAATATATCGACTGATATTGCTGAGTCAATGCTAGCAATGCAGTGTCCCTTAAAGGGCAAAAAATGGTTTAAACCACAAAAATCCGCTGGCTTTCATAATACCAGTAACAAACTACTATTTGAATTGCACAGTAAATGCTATTTCAAGACCTTCAAAGTGGAAGGTCAAAGTGGTTAATAAGACATTATTTTGCTTACCGACAATTGGTTTTAGAAAAAGCATAGTAGAATCGAACAAACACACAGATTAGTAAATGTAGTTAAAAAGGTTTAATATATAAGTTGATGTTGAAATTGCTCAAAAAAATTTTTTAAGCTTTTAGAAAGCTATTTACCGAAAGTTCATACCGAAATAAGGAAAATTTTTAAGTTCACCTCAGCTATTGAAAGCCGGATTTTCCAATGAGACTTAAGAGGCTACGTGATATTTACAAGGCAACATATTTAATTCGCAATAAATAACGAAAAGATACCTCTACTTTCAGGAGTAAAATAGCTCGTTACACATCTTGATCGGCAGCACCTTACTTGGAAGAGCCACATAGAGGCAAAGTTAACACAAATCAAGTTAAAATTAATCAAACTACTGTACAAATCAATACTCAAAGTAATGTGGTATTATGGAATTCAGTTCAGCTTAAAACTTAGAAAAAATGAAAAGGTTTGGTACCTTAATAACATTCGAAACACAAAGATCTAAAAATCAGAGAAATATTCTATACATATACAGACATTTCCGTCTGTCTGTCTGTCTGTCTGTACGTCTATCCGTCTGCTTTTCTTTTGCATTCAAATCACGTAAAAACTACTGGATGGATTTTAATAAAATTTTGTGAGGACATACCATAGCATCCTGGTTTCAATATACATTTTTCGCAAAAATATTTCATTTCCAAGAGAAAGTGGAGAAAAAGCAATGGAAGTACGCAATTTCCGGTTTAAAGGTACTGAAATTTTGGGTTAAAAACTGATTTATTTTAAACACGGTTGCGCACCTTTTAGTTTTGAAAATTTGATATATTAAACAAAAATGCGCAGTTGGCGCCAGTTGAATAAAATTTGTATTTGATTTATATTGTATTTTTACTTTGTGAAATTAGATTGTTATTAAAATATTTTAAACAGCTCTGCAGAGGTGAATTTATTTATAATTTTTTATAAATTTTAAATTTTATCCAGGGATGGGTACCTTTATATTTTTACCAGCACCCGTCTTTTATGGGGACGCTATTCAAGCTTCTGTCAATAACGGTTTGAAAGATAGTTCCATAGAGATCAAATAACCTCACCTATTGGGACACCCTTTAATTTACAATTTTAAATTAAAAACCTGTTGTTATAGAGGACTTAGCTACAAAGATTCTTTGTAAATTTCAACTTTCTGTCTTTAACGGTTTAAAAGTTTGGCCATATATATTAAATTACATGAAATATTGGGATACCCTTTAATATATAATTCCAAATATTTATACTTGTTATTATACCAGAGAAAGTAGTGGACGTTTTGCCTTATTTTGGAGTAATTGTCTTTACTTACCTACTTACTTACGTACTTACTTACTTACTTACTTACTTACTTACTTACTTACTTACTTACTTACTTACTTACTTACTTACTTACTTACTTACTTACTTACTTACTTACTTACTTACTTACTTACTTACTTACTTACTTACTTACTTACTTACTTACTTACTTACTTACTTACTTACTTACTTACTTACTTACTTACTTACTTACTTACTTACTTACTTACTTACTTACTTACTTACTTACTTACTTACTTACTTACTTACTTACTTACTTACTTACTTACTTACTTACTTACTTACTTACTTACTTACTTACTTACTTACTTACTTACTTACTTACTTACTTACTTACTTACTTACTTACTTACTTACTTACTTACTTACTTACTTACTTACTTACTTACTTACTTACTTACTTACTTACTTACTTACTTACTTACTTACTTACTTACTTACTTACTTACTTACTTACTTACTTACTTACTTACTTACTTACTTACTTACTTACTTACTTACTTACTTACTTACTTAGGTGGCTATTACAGAACATATGTTCCTGTAGCCAAACGTAAAATAGATTTCCAAGCGCCTCGATCTTCTGCGCTTCTTCTCCTATTTCTGACACCAAGTTTCGAGATGTCTTCCTCAACTTTATCTTTCCATCGAAGTTTCGGTCTTTCCCTTCTGCGTGAACCGTCACCAGGTTCGTATTCAAGACTTTCTAGTTGGAGCATCTTCATCCATTCTCACAACGTGACCTAGCCAACGCAATCGTTGTAATTTGATACGTTTGACTATGTCAATGTCGGCATACAGCTCATGGTTCATACGACACCGATATTCTCCACCAACGCAGATTGGTCCATAGATTTTACGAAGAATTTTTCTCTCAAACACTCCAAGCACTGCATCATCTGCTTTCGCAAGTACCCATGCTTCGGAACCATATAATAGCATGGGTAGTATCAGTGTCTTGTAGAGAGTGATTTTTGTCTGTCGAGAGGTGGCCTTTTTTTAAACTGCTTGCTTAGTCCAAAGTAGCATCTATTGGTCAGTATTATTCTTCTCTTTATCTCAAAACTGATGTTGTTTGTTTTGTTAATGGCGGTACCGAGGTAGATAAAATCGCTGACTACCTCAAAGTTGTAGTTTTCAACTTCCACTGTCTGCCCGAGTCTACTGGACGTCTTGTGTGTTGATACCATCAACTTGGTTTTATCGCCGTTTACTGCCAGACCCACTTTGGCAGATTCTTTTTCGATTTTTTCAAAGGTCGCAGTTACCGCTCGAAATGTTCCACCCATGATGTCTATATCGTCAGCGTAAGCGAGTAACATGTGTTGTTTAGTGTATAGCATGCCAATTCTATTCACATTCGCATCCCGTATAACCATTTCTAGCAGGATATTAAAAAGGTCACACGATAGACTATCGCCTTGTCTGAAACCTCGTTTGGTACTAAACGGCTCGGAGAGGTTTTTTCCTATTTTAACGGATCTTCCGTTAAAATAGGAATCAGTTAAAGTCATCCTGCACAGCCGTATTAATTTTGTAGTTATACCAAACTCAGACATGGCTTGAAACACCTTTGATCGTATGGGGCTATCAAAAACAGCCTTGTAGTCGACAAATAGATGGTAGGTGTCGATCTGTTTTCCTTGGGTCTTTTTCAGGATTTGACGTAAGTTTAATATCTGGTCGGTGGTGGATTTGCCAGGTCTAAAGCCACATTGATATGGCCCAATTATCTCGCCAACTTTAGATTTTAATCTTTCACACAGTACGCTGGAAAGTATTTTGTCTCCTTTTTTTCTTTACTTTAAAAGTTTGGCCACATACATAGAATTACATTAACTATTGGGACACCCTTTAATTTCAAAATTATATTTTTATACTTTTTGCTATAGCGGACTTAGCAATAAAGGTCTTTGTAAATTTCAACGGTCTGTGTACAACTGTTCAAATGTATGCCCATATACATCCAATTAAAGGAACTATTGGAGCATCCTTTAATTTATATTTTTGAATATTTATACTTTTTATTATAACGGTCATACTAATCAACATTCTGTAAAATTTTCAAAGTTTTGTCTACAACGGTTCAAAAAATAGGCTCATATATGTAGGTGAAATTACAAATAAGATAACAAAATAAAAATCAATCAAGGAAAAATACATAAATTTTCAACTATTTGTTTTTGAGATTTTTGTCATCTCTTTGGGCTGTTGTGGTCAGTTATTTGTTTCCAAATATAAATAAATAATCAAATCATTATATTTTTTCTCCCAACGTTTCGTTTGCTTTTTTCAAACTTCTTCAGGGGTACATTTATTTAGATATCTAGCAATAAATAATTACATACATGTTTTATACTTAGTATTCGCTTATAAAGTAGGATATTATCACAGATTTACTTACGATTATTATGTCAACATTGCAAAAATCCCTTATCTAATTTACTTATTATTTAAAAAAACTGGACTTCGCGACACAGAATTAAGTAATAAATAAAATAATTAAAAATCTTGTACAACACAAACACAGAATCTCAAGTCAATCTTAAAGCTAATATCACAGAACTTCAACTGATTTGTAATAACTACATTAATGCGGTGGCGTATTGTAACTAGTTTGGTTTTATCTTTGTCCTCTTTGGTGTTCATAGTGGCGGTTATTTTTAACCGACTTCAAAAAAAGAAGGAGGTTATCAATTCGTCTGTGTGTTGCTTTTTTTTTTTTTTTTATTTGTATGTTTGTGCCTTCATAACTCGGTCATTTCTGAACCGATTTTAAAAATTAGATAGGTTATGGCTACAGATTGGTCCCATTTTAAAAGAATTTCAAAATTTTAAAAATTAAAGGGTGTCCCCATACAACATACATGTTTTTTACGTGTATTATGAACTTTATAGGTCACTAATTTAAAATTAAAAAAAGTGCGTAGCACTATAGCTCCCAATAACAAAAAGTAATTAAAAAATAAAATTAAAAATTAAAGGGTGACCCCATAGGTGACGTAATTTTACCTTTATTCTCCTATCTTTTGAACCGCTATAGACAAACACTTGAAAGTTGCACAGAATGTTCGTTACTATGTGTGTTATAATAGTATAAATATTTAAAATTAGAAATTAAAGGGTGTCCCATTAGTTGGTTTATTTTGATATATATATGGCCAAACTTTTGAACCTTTATAGACAGACAGTTGAAACTCACAAAGAACTTGTATTGCTAAGTCCGCTACAATAACAAGTGTAAAATATGAATTTGGAAATTAAAGGGTGTCCCAATAGTTAAAGTAAAATTAATATATATGGCCAAACTTTTCAACTGTTATAGATAGACAGTTGAAATTTAAAAAGAACCTATATTGCTTACTCCGGTATTACAACAAGTATAAAATTTGGATCTATAAATTAAAGGGTGTCCCCATTATTGATGTAATTTGACCATTATGCCTTCATCTTTGGAACCGTTATAGACAAACACTTGAAAAATAGACAGAATGTTCACTACTATGTCTGGTATAACAGCAAGTATAAATATTTAAAATTGGAAATTAAAGGGTGTCCCAATAGTTGATGTAATTTGATGTATATGGACAGCAAGTTAAAATTTAAAAAGAATCTGTATGACAAAGTCCTCTTTAAAAAGTATTTATATTAAAATTTTAATTTAAAGGGTGTCCCAATAGGTGACGTCATTTAATATATATGATCCTATCTTTTAAACAGTTATTGATAAACACTTAACAATTAGACAGAATGTCCATTACTATATCTGTTATAATAAGTATAAATATTTAAAATTGTAAGTTACAGGGTGTCGCAATATTTTTTGTAATTTGATGTATATGACCAAACTTTTAAACCGTTACAGACAGACGGTTGAAATTTACAATGAACCTGTATTGCTACGACCGCTATAACTAGTATAAAATTTTGCATTTTCAGATGGCTCTTTGTTATAAAATCTGTTTCTTAAGGATTTGTTTATTATATTGTTTATTACGTATGTTGGGTAATTATTCATTCTGAGTATTTTTCTAATTTTTTTCAATGTTCTTTTTCTCATATATTCTCTCACTTATTTGTAAAACTTTTTTAACTAGGTTTGTTGCAGTGTTTAGTTTCATGTTCATTGGCTGTGTGGAGTTGAAATTTATCATCCTGCCCGAAGACGTTGGTTTTGTGTACCAATTTGTTTTTATTTTTCCTTTGTCATTAATTATAAGTATATCTAAATATGGTATTTCATTGTTTTTTTCATACTCAATAGCAAATTGTATTTTATTATGGTATGGAGATGACAAAAATCTCAAAAACAAACAGTTAAAAAACATTATTGGTCACAAAAAACAAAAAATAAATTTTCATTTTCAAATGCTAAGCTCTTTTATTTTGAGCCAGTTTTACTTTAATTTGGCTTTAAAATGGATCCACGCCCTCTTCCGTTCTTCTGCTGAACGTGTTGGTGGTCCACAACTATTAAGCTTTTGGGAAATTTCTTTTCAAGCTTCTACAGTTCATTCTTTTGTGTCACCAAATCCTCGGACATCACGATCAATATGTGGGTTATTTTATATTTCTTGTACTAAGAGCTAAAATTGTTGACTGGTGGTTATTTTCACCAATTTGTAATCTACAAGCAAAAAATATATTTAAAGTTTCACCACAAAATAAATTAATAAAAAACATTCTTATTCTTCTGTTTAACAGCCTTTTTCAATCTTTAAAGCAACCAGAAAAACACGGTTGCCAAAATCATTACTAATATTTGTATGGAAATTAAGCAAGAAAAAACGGCATTTGCCTTATGGCGAAGCTAAAGTTAATAAAAACCGACAGACCTAATTTATAATACATTTGAATCTCAATTGCTTAAAATATGTTATCATAATTCTGTGGAAATCAATCAAACTCATAAAAGACTTTTCTAATGGAAAGTGATACAAGAACTAGCAATCGTGATTTGCGAATAGATAGTGCTTTATTTAGATGGTTGTTAACGTGTTTATTCAGTGCCAATTATACCGACATTGAATAACACCATTTCCTAATATAATTATTTCAAATAGGTCTACTGTGCAACAGCAACTACAATAGAATAAGTAATGATAACATCAACACACCTAAACATAAGTTTTATATCCGTTAAAAAAATAACAAAATAGGACGATGACAACTTTCAACAGCAACGAAAACATCCCACCAACAATTCAGACCAAGTAAAAGCAAGTAGTAAGAAGAGAAGGAACCAGATAAATAAAGAAAAATTAAATAACCAAACAACCAAAATAAAAACACTACAAGGCAAAGTCGGTCACAAAAAAAATTATTCATTTGTCAAATTTATGAAATGATAAAATAAAAAGGAAAAGAAACAGAAACAGAAACAGCAGCAATACGACCGCTAATTAATTAAATCTAAATAGCCATAAGCCCAACACAATCCACCAACAGCAGCAACAACACTTGCAAAAACGAGGACATCAAGCTTGTAGAGAACAAGAAATATACACAGCGGAAATGTTTGGAAGGACAACAACAACTAATGAAAACATTCATTCATCATTACAGCAACTAAGAGGAAATACAAATGCAGGACATGTCAAAATTACAGAAATGCCCTTTGTTTTTGTTCCCTTTGTATAAGAAACATGACGGCAGAAATAACACAATTGAATAAAATGTTTAAGAAAAGATATTAAATCAAAACCTAAAGAAGAAGATTTAAAATTAAACTTTCTTTGATCGAACTAAAAGTTTTTTCACTAAATTTACTCGTTAAGACATATCGCTTATAAATTTTTAGTTTAAATACTGAAACTTACGAGAACATACCGTCAATAATTTAAGTTTCATATTAATAGATATCCCCGAATATCGAAAATCTGATAGATATTTTTTCTTTGATCTGACTCTCATTTTCTTAAAGCAGTCTGTATTACCTTTGATACTCACGCTCTAAAGTGTGAACTTTGTAGGCGTAAAGCCATTTCTATGGTTCCGTAAACAACAATGTCTGTGCATCAGTCACAGCCATATATCGCTTGAAATTTTCACTGAACTTGTATAACTATGGCCGCTAAGCTAAAAAATTATAAAAATTATAGGGCTTTCCCGCTTTTTTTTAACCGCAGATACCTGAAGTTTTCATATGTTATTTTAAATTATAAAACGTGTAACCAATAAAAAGTTAAACGGTGTCTTGATAGTGAGATGATATTCACGTAATGGGTTTATTTTTGAACCATTATAGTTAGACACTTTAAAATTCCATCCAGAGAGTTTGAAAATTTGACGGCTATAACAAGTATCTATACAGATAATTAAATAGTAACTCATTTCCGTCCGTCTGTCTGTCTGTACGCCTGTTTTTGCGTTCGCATCTCGCAAAACCTTCTGGATGTATTTTAACAAAATTTTGTGAGGAGGTACATTAGCATCCTGGTTCCCATATAGGATACTTTTTTTCCGAAAGAATATCACATTTCTAAGAGAAAGTGGAGAAAAGGCTGTGCAAGTACGCAATTTCCGGTCGAAAGATACTGAAATTTTCGGTTTAAAACTGGGATATTTTATTTTTGAAAGTGGGATATTTTAAACAAAATTGCGCAATAGGTGGCGCCAATTGAATAAATTTTGTATTTTTAATTTGTGGATTTACATTGTTTTAAACACCTCTTACAGAGGTGTACAATAATTTTTAGGATTTTTTTTATAAATTTTAGAATTAGAACTATATAATTCTAATTTAGAACCGTAACTGAAGCACTATAAAAGTAAGAGTCTTACAATTGGTGTGCAATACTTTCAAAACAAAATCGAACAAAATATTGTCAGGGCGCCCACGACCCGTCGCGACGTGGCGGGCACAGCTATTAAGTATATAAAATTCAACCAAAAATTATTTATATCCGCTTATTTTGTATGTGTCCTATAAAAACAAGTACAAGTACCACTCATTTTGAAATTTTCGGTTCCAAAGCCTATGTATTGATACCTGATATAAAGAAAAAATTTGATCACAAACCTGGGACTTGGTTTCTGCTCCTCCTGGTGCAAATATTGTTGGCTGGCAAATGGACATATAAGATTAAGCGTGGTGTTGATACGTCAACCAAAAGTACGGTGGTGATTATGATGAGGTTTTCGCACCTATTGTGCGTCAACCAACGTTTCGTATTTTGTTATCTGTTGCTGCTGGTAGTAGAATGTATATTGCACATATGGATATAAAGTGTGCATTTTTAAATGGTTGTCTAAAGGAGTCTTTTTATATGAAACAACCGCCTGGTTTTGTCGATGACAATGATAATTTGGTGTGCAAGCTTAAGCGGAGTATTTATGGCCTTAAGCAAGCTGCTAACGTATGGAATAAGGCGGTTAATAATGTATTGATCGATGGTGGTTTTATTCAGAGTAAAGCTGATCCATGCTTATACAATAAAATCATCAAAGGGGGAGATGTTTATGTATTAGTATATGTTGTTGATTTATTGATTGCAGCTAAAAATGAAACGTCTACAATATTGTTACGTTTTTACTTTACGTTGGGTTCTTTTTATTGCAAAATAAATACACACTGTTATTACTTTTACTGTAAGTCACTTTATTTACTTAACACCACTGTTCAAAAATACAGCAAACTGTTAAACACTCTTAATATTCGACAACTTAACTCTTTGACTTTTAAATTAATACTGCAATACTACTCGCCATCACGATTCACTTTATATAGGTGCTTTAAACGCACCAGAATGTTCTATTCCAGACATATCTGGCAGCTTCGAATGTTATTGCTCTTATTTTCTGTTTGTGTGATTGGTTATTTCTTTATACCTGTGTTTGTGGCTATTTATTTCTTTATACCTGTGTGTGTGGCTGTTTATTTGTTTATGCTTGTATTTATGTATGTGGCTGTGTATTTAACAGAAGAGTGTTTATTTAATCTGTGTGTGTGTGTATGCGTCAATGCGAATTTTTGTATGGGGCGTTTCTTTCTTCCATCATTGTAAGAAAATAAGCCATTAATGTTGTTGTTGTTCGAGATTATTGTTGTTCAGAGCTTATAATGAATAAATTCTTCTTTCGTAACACTACCCCCTTCTCAAACCTGTTCGTCCCGAACAGACACAGATGTACCTTTTCCATAGTTGGCTAGCCGCTCCAAGTGCACAACTTTCATTTTTGATCTTGGGCTCTGGAATTTCTGTATTCTGTAAACTACGTCGTTTAGCCGCTTTATTACTTTATAAGGTCCATCCCAATGAGTTTGTAGTTTGGGTGATAATCCTTTCTTCCGTTGTGGGTTAAAAAGTAGAACCAGTTGTCCCTCGTTAAATCCCTCAGAGTTGGCAGCTCGATCATATCTGGCTTTCATTTTATCACTGGTTAATTTTATCCGACTCCGCACGAATTCGTGAATCTCCTGAAGGTCCCTTTGTGCCTGACTAGAGTTTTCGTCATCTCCTTCTGCCGATGTTGGCTTAACACCAAACTCTAAATCTGCAGGCAAATTTAGCTCAGATCCAAAGACTATTTTCGCTGGTGTTCGTGAGGTGGAATCGTGAACAGCTGATCTATATGCCAACAAAAATTTGGGTATATGCTCATCCCAGTCCCTCTGATGTGCGCTGACCACTTTTCTCAAGTATTCCTCCAGGGTTCGATTGAATCTTTCGACCTTACCATCAGATTGCGGATGTAACGGTGTCGTTCTGGTCTTTCTTATTCCGTATACCTCGCACATCTCTTTGAATATAACGGATTCAAAATTTCGGCCTTGGTCGGAGTGTAGTTCTAAGGGAACACCATAGCGACACACCCAGTTGCTTATAAACGTGTCTACAATCGTTCTGGCTTCTTGATTGGGAATGGCATATACTTCCGGCCATTTGCTAAAATAGTCCATCACCACTAAAACGTATCGGTTTCCAGCATTGCTAGCAGGGAAGGGACCTGCTACGTCCATCGCTATACGTTCAAAGGGAGCGCCTGAATTGTACTGCTGAAGCTGCCCCCGACTCCTTCGTACTGGACCCTTTGCTGCAATGCACTCCTGGCAATTGGCTATCCACTCGGCTACGGCTTGTTGACAGCCGACCCAATAGAACCGTTGTTTTATCTTTTCCAGCGTCTTCGTTACACCAAGGTGACCTCCGCTAGGACCATTGTGGAATTGTTTCATGACCTCTTTGATCTTGGAGGATGGCACGACGATTAAGTCTAGCACAGTTTTACCGTCTGTGCTTTCCCAGGTGCGACTTAAGCAGCCATCCTTCAACCTGAGACTGTTCCACTGGGCCCAATATGCCTTCGCCAGTGGACTTTCTGGTGAGATCTCACTTCGCGTCGGTCTTCTGTCTTCCTCTTTAGATGCTATAATTTTTGCCAATATGGGATCGTTTCTTTGTGCAGTCGGCCAGTCTTCACTAGATTCTATATGTGTAAGCCGAACATCAATAACGAATTCTTTTCTCTCCGCCTTTGTGCAATGCTTACACCCCAGATCACATGGCCGCCTAGAAAGGGCGTCGGCGTTGTTATGCTTGCCTCCTTTTCTGTGCTCAATACTAAAGTCATAGCTCTGAAGACGCTCTATCCAGCGTGCAAGCTGTCCTTCAGGGCTCTTGAATTGCAGCAACCACCTGAGTGCGGCATGATCTGTCCTCAACCTAAAATGTTGGCCATACAAATACTTGTGGTAGTGTTTTATGCACTCCAATGCTGCTAGAAGCTCTCGTCGCGTTACGCAATAGTTTCTTTCAGGCTTCGAAAGTATTCTGCTGTAGTAGCCTATAACCTTTTCTGTCCCATCTACCACTTGCGACAGCACGCCTCCTATTCCATATCCGCTTGCATCAGTGTCTAGCACGAATTTTTGCCCAGCTACTGGATATGCCAGGATAGGTGCCACACACAACAATTCCTTGAGCTTCTGGAATGCTTCCTCGGCTGCTTCACTCCACTGGTAAGGTCGCGACTTTTTGGTTAGCTCATGTAGGCTCGCAGCAACACTAGCAAAATTTGGCACAAATCGTCTGTAGTATGTGCAGAGTCCCAAGAAACTTCGTAACTCGTGAAGATTTTGAGGACGAGGCCAGTCCTTTACTGCCCGTATTTTATCTTCATCGGTTGATATGCCCTCTGCTGTTACACGATGCCCCAAGTATTTGACTTCCCTTTGAAACAATGCACATTTCTTAACACTGAGCTTCAGTCCAGCCGCTGATATACGCCTGAAGACTTCTTCCATATTCCTTAGGTGTTCATCGAAGGTCTTTCCCATGACAATTATGTCATCCAGATACACCAGACATGACTTCCAATTGAGTCCTTTTAACACTCGTTCCATTAAACGCTCGAAGGTGGCTGGAGCGTTGCAGAGACCAAATGGCATAACATTAAACTGCCATAAACCATCGAGAGCACTAAAAGCAGTTTTTTCTTTATCCTTGTCCGCTATCTTGACTTGCCAGTAACCGCTCTGTAGATCTAACGTAGAAAACCACTTAGTACCTGCTAGCGTGTCTAAGGTGTCATCGATTCTTGGTAGCGGATAACTGTCCTTTTTGGTAACATCGTTGAGCTTTCTGTAGTCAACGCAGAATCTAGTGCTGCCATCTTTCTTCTTTACTAAAACTACTGGCGAGCTCCAAGGACTCGAAGATGGTTCGATAATTCCGTCTCGCTCCATTTCGTTGACTAGCTGCTTTACTTCGCTCCGCTTGGCTAGGGGAATGCTCCTGGGGGCTTGTTTTATGGGCCTCGCTTCGCCAGTATTTATTTCATGCTTCACTATTGCCGTTCTACCTTGGCTTTTATCTTTTAGGGCGAAGACAGAGGCGTACTTTCGTAGCAGCTGCTTGGCTTTGTTTCTGTCAGGTGGCTCCAGCTCTGCTACCCATTTCCCCACGTGTTCTGCTAGTATTTAGCGCTCTTTAGTTGACAGTTTTTCAGGCTCTGAGTCTCTCTCGCAATTAATTATGGCCTCTGCTGGTGTACATTGAGCTATCTGAGAGTTTTTACCAATTACTTTTTCACTGTTGCATAGATTTAACACTCTAACAGGAATTTTTCCATTCTTAGAGGTTTTCACGAGGGCTTTTGCTGTTATTGTCTCACTCTTAATTCCTGATGGTTCTACCACCCACAACCGGTTGTCCTCACAATCTTCCTCCATACGTGCCCATATCACAGTTTCTGCCTGAGGTGGTAATTTCTGGGATGCTACAGCAACCAACTTCCTTACTGCAGATTTACTCACATATCCAATATCAAGGGGTATTTCGACGTTTCGCCAGATCATTATTTGTTGCCCCATGCGCAGATCGACTCCATGCATGATCATAAAATCTGCGCCAATAATAACTTCGTCCACGATATCGGCAACAATGAACACATGGTCCACACTCATGTTGGCTATAGTTAATCTGACTTTGGCCTTACCATAGACAGTAGCAAATTCTCCGGTAGCGGTGCGCAGGCTTACATTATTCAATTGTTCCACTTTTCCCTTTACTAAATCGGGCCTTATTATAGACTGCGACGCTCCTGTGTCTATTGTCAGAATACGCTTTCCTCCGTTGATATACCCGCTTGCAGTAAGATTGCTATTTTGCTGCTGCATCACAGATATGGAGATTGTGGGGCCCTCGGTTGTGGGAGCTAGCTCATGCCCCGTAGTGCTAGCTCTCTTTAGTTTAACGACTCTCGAGATGTTCCATGAGTCGCACGTTTATTGTTTCTTGGCGGCGAAACAGATCTGGCTCGTTTTCTTGCTGCCTTACAGTTTCGTTGAAAATGGCCGACTTTGCCGCAATTAAAGCACTTAGCGTTTGTCTTACCTTGTCTTTCATCTAAGACTTTCTTTACTGACTCAAGTACTTGCTTTATGTCGTCCATTGTTGTTTTTTCATCTTCAGCAGCAACTTCAACTTTTCGCACTTTGTATGACTGCGGCCTCGAAATGACTTTTGCTGTTTCTTGAGCCAGAGCGTAAGCAATGGTTTCAGCAAAGGATGTGTTTTGCTTAGCGCAAACTGCGTGCTTAATATCTGGGTCACGAATACCATTAACAAATGCCTCCACCTTGAACTGTTCTAGAAGTGGATGGTTTTCCCCAGGGTATATTAGCTGCACCAAGCGCTCTATCTCCATGGCGAAATCCTGAAGCGTCTCATTTGCTCTCTGCAGCCTGCCCCGTAACTCCATTCTATACAGCTCCTTTTTATGATCACCGCCATATTTGCGCTGTAACGCCACCATTATGTCCTCATAATTATTTCTGCAGCTAGTTGGTAGGCTTTCGAGGACTTCTGCTGCAGATCCTTTAAGTGCCAGAATCAGCTCAATCGCTTTTTCTTCATTGCTCCATAGATTTTTACTGGCCACTGTCTCAAACTGAAATTTGAAGACGTTGAAGGGTATGTTGCCGTCGAAACTGGGAGCTTTTATCCTATTTGTGTTTTCCGTCACTACTCGTACTGGACCTTCTCTTATTTCCAGGCTCATAATTTTGTTTTTAAGCTCCTGCAGCTTTACATCGACATCCTTTACCTGTACTTCGACGCCACTAGTTTCTAGAAGATTCACTTTTCTTTCCAGGCCGGATAGTTTTTCATCGAACCTGCTGACCTTGATTTCTACGTCATCTACCCGCTTATTGAAGGTCTCAGAAATTTCCTGTAGCTTCTCGTTAACTTTTTCTAGTTTCTCACTGTTAGCCCTAGAAGCTTCCTGTACTTCACCTCTTACTTCAGCTAACAGTTTTTCGCTGTTTGCTCTAGAAGCTTCTTGAACTTCATCTCTTACTTCAGCTAACAGTTTTTCGCTGTTTGCTCTAGAAGCTTCCTGAACTTCGACTAGCTTTCCGTTTACATTTTCTAGAAGCATTCTAGAGTTTTCTCCCATTTTCTCCATCATAGCGGCAAACATCGTATTGAGGTCCATGCTACTTGCTGTTGTTGTTTCACGGCTACATACCTCTGTCATCTCTTTTTCATCGAACTCATATGCGCCAATGTCCATGCCACGACGCTTGAATTCATCTATGAGCCTCTTCTGTAGATCAGTTTTGTTACCTGCTGTTGGCAAATCCAGCTTACTCAACTCCTTTTTCAGCTGCTCCACTTTAAGTTCTTCAAATTTCATTTTTATTATTTTTTAAGTTATTTTATTTTACAATTTCACTTCTGTCACCAATTGTTACGTTTTTACTTTACGTTGGGTTCTTTTTATTGCAAAATAAATACACACTGTTATTACTTTTACTGTAAGTCACTTTATTTACTTAACACCACTGTTCAAAAATACAGCAAACTGTTAAACACTCTTAATATTCGACAACTTAACTCTTTGACTTTTAAATTAATACTGCAATACTACTCGCCATCACGATTCACTTTATATAGGTGCTTTAAACGCACCAGAATGTTCTATTCCAGACATATCTGGCAGCTTCGAATGTTATTGCTCTTATTTTCTGTTTGTGTGATTGGTTATTTCTTTATACCTGTGTTTGTGGCTATTTATTTCTTTATACCTGTGTGTGTGGCTGTTTATTTGTTTATGCTTGTATTTATGTATGTGGCTGTGTATTTAACAGAAGAGTGTTTATTTAATCTGTGTGTGTGTGTATGCGTCAATGCGAATTTTTGTATGGGGCGTTTCTTTCTTCCATCATTGTAAGAAAATAAGCCATTAATGTTGTTGTTGTTCGAGATTATTGTTGTTCAGAGCTTATAATGAATAAATTCTTCTTTCGTAACAATATGTTAAACAATAAATTTGAAGTAAACAATCTTGGTGCTATTTCCCAATATCTTGGAATGGAAGTCATAAGAAGTGATGAATTTAACTACAAGATACGTCAGAAGCAATACATTGATGAAATGTTAATAAGATTTGGTTTACAAGATACCAAATGTTCGAAGTATCCCCTCGACCTATCTTACGGAAAGAATGATTCTGAACTACTGTTATCGAATGATGAGTACCAAAGTTTAGTGGGTTCATTGCTGTACGTATCTGTAAATACACGTCCTGATATTTCTGCGAGTGTTTCTATTTTAGCAAGGAAGACGAAAGCTCCAACCCTTGAGGATTGGAATGAGTTGAAACGTGTAGCTAAATATTTAAAAGGAACTTCAGAAATGTATTTCAATTTTAATTGTTGTTCTTCTGTTCAAAACCAACTAGTCGGCTACGCAGATGCCAACTGGGCGGAATATAAAATTGATAGAAAATCGAACTCTGGCTACATTTTCTTGTTTAATGATAGTTCAGTTAGTTGGGCATGTAAAAAACAAACTAGTGTCTCGTTATCAACGACATAAGCTAAATTTATTGCCTTGTCCGAAGCTGCAAAGGAAGCAGTTTGGATCTGAAATGTTCTGTCTGATTTAGGATGTCAGCAAAATGGTCCTACGGTAAAATGGTACGAAGACAACAGAAGCTGGCTAAATTTGATAAAATATGCTAAGTTAAGCAATCGTTCCAAACATATTGATACAAAATATCATTTTGTAAAATATTACGTTGACAAGAAGATAATCAGCTGTGAATATTGGCCTTCTGAGATGATGATTGCTGATATGCTTACTAAAGCTTTGCCAACTCCAAAACTGGAAATATTTAGAACAAAATCTAATGTTTACTAATTTGAGGAGGAGTGTTGAAAATTGTTTATCAACTTCAAATTTTGTAACCATTGATATAACTTTTATTACTTTTATAAAGTTACCTTTGAATTTTTAATTTTCCCTATACTTCCATTTTGTAAAATTTTCTGATTAGTATTAAATAAAATATCAAACAAATAGTTTCATTTGAAATTATAGTTTTATTTTCTACTACTTTTCAGGTGCCATAGTCTATAATTCTCGTAGCTTAGGCTATCGCTAAAATTCTACAAATGCATGTATGTACATATAAACTACATATATTTTTACATAATTTGATATTTTTAGTTGTAAATTCTCCTTTTATGTCTTTAAAATGAACATTTAAAACTTAAATTGTCAAAATATGTACAAATCCCGAAGTTGTTGTGTGCATTTTTAGAATTCTTGCGATGGCTCTAGCTACGAGAATTACAGAACATGGCTCCTGATTAAGGTATTTCGCTTAATTTTTGGGAAATTACCTTGAAATTACAAAGTACATCTATTGGTTTACTTTTAAAGTTTTTTTATTTCGACTTTTACAAACTACTTTAAACTATGATGTAATAAAAACTTGTAAGAAGAACTGATTGTATTAATTTAATTTTAGTTTTAAGAGTTCTACTTACAGTGAGGTGCACAAATTAGTACATAATTGTAATTTGAGCACTTTTTGTTTCATAAATATAAATATATATAAAATAAATCCAAAAAAGTACCGTTATTTTTCAATCTTTTTGCTTTTTATTAGTTTTTTTTTTAAGATATAAGCTCGACATTATTTAAATCGCGTGTGGTAAAAACATTATGCAAATTTTTGAACAAAAATCGAATAAATAAAATAACAGTAATAAATAATAAAGAAACTTTCAAAATCCACCGAGGAGAGCATCCGGGCCATAACTGAAAGAAGCTGTTCTACCCGGGAAATTGCAAAAGAACCTAAAGTAAGTCAATCAGTTGTCAAACTGTGTTCCGTTGTTCCCAAGCCTCATGTTAGAGGTCGTAATGATAAGAGAAATGAAAAGAGATAAGCTTTTAACACCAAAAGATGCTTCATTAGAAATCGGAAAACCCGTTAGTCGGTGGACAGCATGTAGAGCCCTTCGCGACATTGGCTAAATTGCAGCAGTAAAAAAACAAAAACCTGCATTGTTGGAAAAAAAATATAAAGGCACGCTTAAAATTTGCCAAAGAGCACAAAACTTGGACAGCGGACGACTGGAAACGTGTGATATGGTCAGACGTATCCAAATTCAACCGTTTACAATCTGCCGGTAAACAATATTGCTGGCCCCGACCTAAAGAAAAAATTCAAAGGCGCCATCTGAAGCAAACTGTGAAGCACGGGTGAGGAAACGTCATGGTATGGGATTGCATTACGTGGTGGGACCTTGGAACACTGCAAAAAATTGATAATATAATGAAGAAAAAAGACTATTTCAGGATTTTGCAGACTCATCTTCCCGATTTTTTAGATAAGAGCGCCTATCCTGCAGAACGAGATATTTTTCAGCAGGATGGTGATCCAAAACACACATCTAAAATTGTGAAAGAATGGCTTGGTGAACAAAATTTTCAATTAATGAGGTGACCAGCACAAAGTCCTGACCTCAATCCGATTGAGTATTTGTGGTCAATCGTGAAGAGACGGTTGGAACAGTACCAATCAGCCCCTATCAATTTGGACGAGCTTTGGCAGCGGATCCAAAATTAATGGAAGAATATTCCAAAAGAAATTGGTGGAGAGTATGCCAAATCGCGTAAATGATGTCTTACAAAATAAAAGGCTTTGAACTAAGTATTAAAAATATTCGTATTCCGCAAGAATTTTCAACGGTGCAAAATTGAGTACGTTGGAGTTGTTTTCGGTTTCTTTATTTTTTTTTTTCTTAGAAATGGGTGCTTTAAGTTCTGAGTGTTACACTGTTCTTTTAAGTACCTAATACGTAATAAACCACAAAAAATTTTTTGAATTTGCTTTATTATTTCTATGGCATACAAAATGCTCAAAGTACAAGATGATACTCATTTGTGCACCTCACTGTATATGCAGTATCTTCACGGTAACTGTTTACCTGAAATATATATTCTCAATGCAAACAACTTGAGGGGTTCAATTACTTTATATGGAAGAGTAAACTTCCAAATCGATATATTGGACTTTATAATTGTTTGTTAGCGGTAATTTAAAATTACTGGAGTACTGGAAGGTGCTTATTTATTTCCAATTAATTTCTCTGATAACACTGGTGGGGTGCTTGAACCTTGTTATGTGATTTTAATGGACTTTTATTTGCTGAATCTAAATCTGTTCACAGACTTTTTCTATCACGTCTAGTTTTCGAGATATTCTTATTTATATAAAATAAAAATATTGAAATATTAGATGTGTAGTTATTGTGAGAACAATGGTCGGAAAAAAAAACGAAGTCGGGAGCAAGAACTTTGTTATGTGATTTTAGTTGACTTTTGTGTGCCAAATTCCAATCTGTTTAAAGATTTTTTCTATCACGTCTAGTTTTCGAGATCTTCTTATTTAAATAAAGTAATAATATTAAAATATTAGATATGTAGTTATTGTGATAACGATGGTCGGCAGCTTGCGGTATGGTGAACTTTTATGTGCTGAATACAAATCTGTCCACAGTTTTTTCTATCACGTCTAGTTTTCGAGATATTCTTATTTATATAAAATAAAACTATTAAAATATCAGATATGTAGTTATTGTGATAACAATTATTATAATAAGTACAAATTAAAGAACTATCGAAATGTCGCAATGCTAGAGTTAAACGCGGACCAAAAATAGGGGACCAATATTACCTACTGGTACTAAGCAAAGTAGTTGAAAAGATG
>OX451215.1:67423682-67538213 GCA_949628195.1 Phasia obesa | reverse complement strand
TTTTTTGTTTGTTGCTTTAAGCTGACCCATCTAACTTAATATAGATTGCAGGAAGGTCCTAAATAAAAAAAATAAATTTTATAAAATTAAAAACAAAAAAAACATTAAAAAAAACAAAAAACAAACAAAGTATTTTCAAAAAAATATTTTAATAAATAAATTTTACAAAAAATTTTTGAACAAAATTTAAAATCATGACTGTAACATAACATATTTTAATATTAAGAATATATGTACGTATGTATGTATGTATGTATGTATGTATGTATGTATGTATGTATGTATGTATGTATGTATGTATGTATGTATGTATGTATGTATGTATGTATGTATGTATGTATGTATGTATGTATGTATGTATATAGAGTAAAATGTTTTTTTAAATGCGTTTGATTTTTAAATAGATCTCTGTAGATATTAAAACCTAGATACATTAAACACATAGACAACATCAGGATACCGACTACAAATTATTAGGTAAACGATTATTTTGAAGCCAGTATAGCTACATCTACACGAACACCGTTGTAGCTGTCTTCAACTTTCGTCAACATTGGCTAATTTCTATTTTAATCCTCAAAATTGTAAATTACAAATTCATATACAAACAAAAAGTTTTCGAGGAAATATTTATTATTTTTTAACCGACTTCAAAAAAGAAGGAGGTTATCTATTCGTCTGAATGTTGATTTTTTTTTATGTATGTAACCGCAGAACTCAGCCATTTCTGAACCGATTTTAAAATTTTTTGCTTTATTTAAAAGGTTATGCTTCAAGGTTGGTCCCATTTTAAAAACAGTTCATTATATTAAAAATTAAAGGGTGTCCCCATACAACATACATGTTTTTTACGTGTATTAAGAAGCGTAAAGGGCAGCAAATTAAAATTTTAAAGAATTGCTTGCCGCTATAGCTCCCAACAGCAGAAATTAATAAAAAAATAAATTTAAAATTTAAGGGGTGTCCCCATAGGTGACATAATATGACCTATTTGGGTCTATCTTTTGAACCGTTATAGACTAAACCTTAAAAATTTGACAGAATGTCGACTACTGTGACCGTTATAATAAAATGTATAAATACTCAAAATTTTAAATTAAAGGGTGCTCCAATAGTTCATTTAATTTGATGTATATGGCCATACTTTTGAATAGTAATACACAGACCGCTGAAATTTACCAAGAACCTGTAGTGCTAAGTCAGCTATAACAAAAAGTATAAAATTTTGAATTTGGAACTAAAAGGGTGTCCCAATAGTTAATGTAATTCTATGTATGTGGCCAAACTTTTGAACTGTTAGAGACAGACAGCTGAAATTTACAAGGAACCTGTATTCCAAAGTCCACTATAGCAAGTATACAATTTGAAGTTAGAAATTAAAGGGTGTCCCCATAAATTACGTAATTTGATCTGTATGACCCTATCTTTTGAACCGTTAAACACAAACACTTGAAAATTAGGCAGAATGTCCACTACTTTCTCTGGTATGATAACAAATATAAATATTTGGAATTATAATGTAAAGGGTGTCCCAATAGTTCATGTAATTTGATATATATGGTTAAACTTTTTAACCGTTATAGACAGTTAGTTGAAATTTACAAAGAATCTTTGTGACCAAGTCCTCTATAACAACAGATCTTTAATTTAACATTGTAAATTAAAGGGTGTCCGAATAGGTGATGTTATTTGATCTGTGTGCCCCTATCTTTGAAACCGTTATAGACAGAGGCTTGAATGGTGTCCCCATACAAGACGGATGCTGGTGAAAATAACTTAACTTTTAAACAGTAATTGGGAGAGGCTTGACATTCAATAGTCTTTATTTTTTCCCCTCTAATTTTGGCGCATCTTTTATTTGGTTTAAATCTAATTCTTACAGATTACTTCTTACATTTTTAGTTTTGAATTGGTGCCCTTCTATCTGTTTTGAAGTCGGTTTTTTTTTGCAAGAATTATTGAAAAAGTTATTTAATTTTATAAAAGCAAAATAGGTATTTCTACAACAATATCAGAGTTTACGATGTGGCTGTCGTCTTCAATATCATTAAGTAGCTGACAACATGGCGCCAACGGAATTTGTTTTCATTAAGCTGAATCGCGGCTGTCTTCTATTTCTTTAGAGCATGAATAATGAGTTTTTCCTCATACGACTTATTTTAATTTATGTAAAGAGTCAACAATATGGATAATGCTGTGGTGAAGGGTATAGAGTATTCGGCACGCGGCCATATATAGCACTTTTACTTGTTTATATGAAATTTGATTTTTGTCAAGACAAATCGATGATTTGCGAGAACGGGGTTAAAACCAGCTCTGGGTATTCAAACAACTTACGAGTCATAGTTATTTTTTCCTAAGGGCGGTCATAAATGTTTCTGTTTCATTACCCTCTAGAAGTGGTTAAAAGCTTACTCTCGCATTGGTTAAACACTTACCCAAATTAATTTGTTTCTCTTAATCAAATGCATGTAAAAAGCCGTAAAATGGACACAGATGTGCATTATCTCATGGTCATTGAATGGATATAATTTTTTCAACTTCATGTCATTAGTTTTACATCTTTAAAAAAACATTTCAAGTTTATTAACAGAATGTTTAATAGCAAATAAGAAAATAACTTTTAATGCTTGTCGAAAAGAGAAGATGTTTTTAATCCTAATGCTAATCATTTGTTTTTAGCCCTTATTAACTTATATCAATTTATATGTTAAATAGCATTTAAAAGTATTACAACTTTGACTAAGAATTATATATTACACTCTCTCAATACCAAGTATTAATTAATTAATCCTATACTACTACTGCATAGAAATAATCTTATATTTTATTTTAGTTACACACATGTAAACTGTAGATTTTCTTCCAAATTCTCAATAATAAAATCTTCTTGGCATTAGTAGCACAAACATACGCATACATCGTAAAAACTATTAAGATAATCGACAAAATGTGCTAAAGTACAATAATGTTTTTGTTGTATAAAGAGTGACCAGATGGCATGCAGTGGTAAATTTCTTTGACAAAAATTAACTTGAAATATTTAGCCTTTTAGGAAAATATTTGTATTAGTTTTTCAAAGACATTTCAAAACAAATGAAATTAGCATTTTCAAATAATGTTAATTAATTCAGTTGAGCGTCTTGACAAAATTTTGCTCGAATTTGCTTTGAAAGTATTCCGCAACAAATGTAAGACTCTTTCTTCTACTTTACTTTTACTCGTAGTCAGTGATGCCAACTTAGCTCTTTTTGCTCCATTTTTAGCTCTTTTTGACTACCTCTGACGCGAAATTTTTCCCTTTAGCACTTAAAAAAAAAGAGCTAAAATAGCTCTTTTCATTCTTAAGCAAGCCACAGACTTAAGAACCGTCGTACCAACTTCATTAGGTTGTTCGCGAGTTGTACACGAGTTCTAACGCACACTAAATTGTATTGTTTGTGGAACAAGCATACAACTGATTTCTAGAATTGTTGTTACAACCGTCGCAACGTACATGGCTTGCTTTATAAACTGAGCGTTTGACACTTTATGCTTTGTTAAATAAATTTTTCATTTTTACCCTTTATTCTTTCATCTTTGTTGTCATTTCAGAACCCATTTTTATAACAAATAATAACAATATATATAGTTTTATGCAGGCCTGTTCTGGGAATCACTGGGAATCAATGTGATTTGAAATGACATAATAGGTGTTCTACACACAAAAATTTTTGAAGTCACGTGATTTCAAATCGGAAATACAGTCACTGATTTAAAGTGTGATTTCAAATCACTTGCCTTTTTTTGTGTGTTCTATGTTGTTAAATTTATAACAAACTTCTTGTGTAAATAGTTTGAAGGGTTCTATTTTGATTTTTGTTGTAAAATTACGTAATTTATAAGAAAAATATATTTATAAGAAAAAATCGGTTCTTTTTCAAATTAGCGCTTTTTAGCTCTTTTTGACCTCTGGGTCGACGCGTTTCGTCCTTGAAATGTTGGCATCCCTGCTTGTAGTAAATCTGAACTTTTTGCTAATTTTATTGCAAACAAGAAAAAAAACCATAAACTGGTCTCTCCAAATATTTAATGATATTAAACTAGATTGCCTTCTCGTCTTACATGAGGGCACTCGAAACATGAAAAATATTAAGAAAAAACAAGGGAAACAGACAATACCGACAATGGGTTTGTAACAAACGATAAATCTTTTACTAAATTTCTCCGCTTAAAATAAAACAACTTTACTTCAAGTACTTTGGCAATTAACAAAATGCTTATCAAACGCTGCTCTCTCTCTCTCTCTCTCTTATCGTCCAAAATTCCACTTGAATTCCAGCAACGTCGTATAAAATTGTATTAAGAACATACCAATCGCACTTGAATAATACAGCAAAAATAACATGGAGGGCAGCATCATAGATTTGGCATGCAGCAGCAATGGACACTTGCATACCCATGTGGAAATGTAGTAACGAAAACACTGACAACTATTTGCATGCTGCGTTTTGTTAATCTTGTAATTTTTTTTTCTAAATTCATTAAGGCAGAAACGATGAAACATAATTTATTATAGCAAGCGGTCATTATAACTTGTAATTGCTAATTGTGTTCCAATCGGCTTGAAAATACAAACACACTCCCGTATATGTAAGTATATACTTATACATAAATTTTCGTAAGCATTTATCAATAATAGAAAGAGAATTTCTGCAACAGACATTTGGAAAAAGTTATACATAAAACGCCAACAAAAATGTTGATAGAAAGATGAAAAAACCACGTAAAGGGTCAATTTGCAGATGTTAAAATGATTTGATGGCAAAAGATAAGAGAAACCTAAAATATTTGGCTTGAAGAAAAACGAAACAAATATTCCTCAACTAGATGGAGTTAAAGGCTAGCAAATACACTCATGCAGATGTTAAGCAATGTGTTAAGTAAGTGCTAACAGTTTGCAAACATTCCCATCTGTATGATGTCCTTTGGCTTTTCAAACACGAAAGGCTGATAAACTAAGCCAATACCGCAAACGAAAGTAGCAAAGCAATGGTAGGTAGTTTGCTCGATGGTGGAAAATGGTACAACAACATATTTGGTAGTTGTAGTAATTTGTGGATTAAGTACCACCAAAAGAAATAAATGAAAAATTCATTTATTTCCAAAGGGAATAACCCACATAATAGATCTAATGTTAACGGAAATGTTTCTACTACAGATAATGATGATAATGATTTTCCCGTTGTGTATTAGAAGCAATAGTCTCTACTATATTGCTGTGAAAGTTTTATGCCAAAAAAACAAAAAAAAAATCTTTAAAAACAAACGAAAAACGAAGAAGAACAACATAGAAAAAAAGTTTTGTTTCATTGCAAACAGAAATTCAAACAAATTAAGCTAATGGCATTAAATAGTATTATGGGGAATTTCACTAAGTATGAGATAAAAGGAGAGCATGGGAAAAAACTTAACTTGAGCAATTGAAATTAATTGCTGGCAATTAATGACGATTATGCCTAAAGGTATACTTTTAAGTTTTACAAACAGCTAGCCTAAAGGTATATTGCTTCATTTGTAAGCAACAGAAATTGGTCTTTAGCATATAATAAATACCCATTTAATGAACGCACAACTTAATACATTCACTGCAAAATTTTGGTTTAATCATTTCAAAGTATTAAGAGAATATCAATTTCAACAAAGGGTTGACACTTCAAATAAGAGTTTTTGTTTTTGGTTTATAGTTTGATTTAAATTATCTGCCACAACTAAGTTAAACAATTTAAGGTTTGTTTATTTTCTTAAAGTAACAATTGTATATATTACAATTAAATTTTTGATTTCCTTTATTTAATATTAAACCAGAGATCTTAATTAGTTCAGTTCAGTTGATACAAAAAATCCAAAAAAACCGTGTAAAAAAACATGATCGTATGCAAAAATAGATAATTAGTTCTGTATCTCCTATTAAAATTAGTGAATAACAAGTAAGAGTGCTATATTCGGCAGTGCCGAATCTTCTATACCCTTCAACACGGTGATTTTATTTCTACAGACATGTACAGCATTGTCCATGTTGTTGACGCTTTACATATATTAAAATAAGTTGTTTGAGAAAAAACTCATTATTCATGCTTTAAAGAAATAAAAGACAGCGGCTACGCAGCTAAATGAAAACAAATACCGTTGGCTATAGTTTTCGCCGTGTAGTCAGCTACTTAATGATATTGAAGACGACAGCTACGTCGTAAGCTCTGACATTGTTGTAAAAATACCTATTTTGTTTTTATAAAATTAAATAACTTTTTAAAAAATGATAAATATTTCCTCCAAAACTTTTTTTTTGGATATGGATTTGTAAATTATAATTTTGTGCCATTTTCTTTTGTTGAATAAAATAGAAATTAGCCTAAGTTTATGACAGCCACAACGGTGGTCGTGTAGCCATGTAGCCATCTATACTGGCTTTAAAAAAATCGTTTACCTTTAAACGTGTGTATTTTATTTTTGACAGTTTGTAGTCGGTATCCCGATGTTGACTATGTGTCAAATGCATCTAAGTTTTAAAACAGAGATCTCATCTATTTACAAATCAAACGCATTTAAAAAAATATGTTACTCTGTATACATACATACATACATACATACATACATACATACATACATACATACATACATACATACATACATACATACATACATACATACATACATACATACATACATACATACATACATACATACATACGTACGTACATACATATATTCTTAATATTAAAATATATTATGTTACAGTCATGATTTTCATTTTCACTAAAATATTGAAATTTTTTCTTTAATCTTTCAACAATTGTTTGCAAAAAATTTTTTTGAAAATTTTTTGGAAAATTTTATTCGAAAATTTTTTGGAAAATTTTGTTTGAAAATTTTTTGGAAAATTTTTTTAAATTTTATTTTTCAAAAATTTTTTTGTGGAAATATCGTTTTGAAAACGGTAAAATTTTTTTGGAAATGTTAAAAAAAAAAAATTTTAAAAATTAAAATTTTTTTTTAATTTTATTGAATTTTTTTTACTAGTGGGTACCCTGTGGGTTAATAGGCTACCTATATGTGAATTGCTTCCTATAAAGGTCTCTAATACAAATCAAAGCAGAAAAATCCTACCAACCTAAAACCAAACAAAAATCGCCCCTCGCAGGGGGTTATTGATCCCGCGATATTTGTATGTACTCCTTGCGATCTACCTGTCGCGGTTTAATATTTATTTGACAAAAAAAGCAAAAGAAAATCATTAAAGCCGAAAAAAATAAAAAAATACAAACATGTAAAAATATAGGTGGGCGTGGTTTTTGGCCCGCAGCCTCCAAAGGAATGATCCAATGTTGCTAAAGTGCAATCTGAAAATTTTCGAAAGTATTCCTGATAGATTGGTGTGCTTAAATTTGTTTGTATCTCTTCTGGTGCCTTGGCAAATGACATTTCATCCCGAACACAGACAGACGGACGTCGCTTAATCAAGTTCTCTATATATGTAAGGTATATAACCCTTTCCACCTGTGGTGAAGGGTATAACAAGAATTTTTTTTAAAAAAAATTTAAGAAACAAGAATTCATGTTTATTTTATTAAATCACATAGTGTATGATGCAGTCTTAACATATATGTAGTTTTGTTCCAATCATCGATTACGTTATTAATATTTAATTTAATTTTAAAGTTCCTACTTTGGATTCGTTGAAAACGAACAAAGTGAATTTTTTTTATTTTCAAACCGTGTTAAATCAAAACTGTATAAAACAAGGAAAAGTGATATATTCGACCATGCCGAGTCTTTTATACCCTTTACTATAGCAATGCTAGATATTGCGTTGCCCTCTTATGTAAAATATCTTTTAAAATTTTTTAAAAATTTTTTTGTAAATTTTTTGTAAAAAATTTTTTAGGATTTTTTTGTAAAAATTTTGTTAAATTTTTTTTTTTTATTTAAAAAAAAAATTAATTTTTGTAAAATTATTTTGAAATTTTTTTTCCAATAGTTTGAACTTCCTGCGATATATATTGCATTAGATTGGTCAGAATAAAGCAAAAAAAGCCTTTAAAAAAATGTCCTCATATTTTTAAAATTAAATTACCAGTGAGCACTCTGTGGGTCTATTGGCTACCTCTATATGTATTGCTTTCTATAAAGGCCTTCAATACAAATCAAAGCAGAAAAACCTTAACAACCTAACAATAAACACTAAATAGGCCCTAACTTATATATACGCCACCCGTGGTGAAGGTTATAAAAAGCCCGTTTAAAAACAAAATTAGCTGTAAATCAATTTTTAATAGATACTTGTAATTATCTTTATTGACATTTTGAGTCTGCGACCCACAGGAACTTTTCTACAACCTTTCCGTACACTGTGCAAGATCTAAACTATACTACGCGGAAGGAAACTAACATGTAAATTGTCACGTAACCACTGTTGAGATACTCTGTGATTGATATTGGCCTAACCCGAGTTCTAGGTAAATTGGGTAATTTTTAACACTTCGATATCAGTTACCTGATCTATCCTCTATTCATGAGTCACGATCCAAAACTTCTTGTAACATTTCTTATTTGACAAGTCATGGGACGAGTACAATTGGAAAAATTGTTCTGTAAAGTACATAAAAATAAAGCCTATTTAGTGTGCGATCATACAAATTCCTCGGAGTCAGCAAGGAACTTTCAAATTTCATATTACGAGACCTCAAACTAGAGTGACTGACAAATTAATGATAACTTATTTTAAAATCCTAATTTTATACCGTAATTTTAGTTTAACAACATTTTTTTTTTTTCATTTAACAAATAATTTAGGTTTTTTAAATTTTAGTTTTTCAGGACAAAACCTTCAAATAACCAAAAACGTTTCCCATTGTATATGCGTTCTTTAAGAGAAGGGATAGGGGTAAGCAATTTTAAATTATGACCGTTAGCAAGACGTTTATGAAGTCCTTAACCTTATATGGGCTAAGTTTTAGCGTAGTAATGTCTGAGATCTGTAGATGAATTTAATATCCCCTACCAGCTGACAGTGTGCTGGATTTTTGCTTGCTTATGAGATTGGCACTATTAAATTTTGTTCCGTAGATACCAGCAACCGTGTCATCATTTTCCTGTTTGGAGCTATAAGTAAACCAAAATTTGTAAGAAGACTTCTGCTAAATAAATAATATAATTTTTACTTAATTTTAACAACAGATTTGAATAATTCCATCCATTCAATGCATTCTTTCACCTTAGACATTTATAGCATTTCAATTTATCAAAACCTTTCTGACAACAATTTGTTAACCGATCATCAGTCCGATTTTAACCGCAACACAGTTCTCTAACGGCTTTATCAGAGATAGTAAAGCATTTTTGTTGCAAACTGGATGAAAGGAAAATAACTTAGATAGATTTAGATTTTTCTGTACTTTTCAAAATCGTTTCATTGAGTAAAACACCATTGGAACATGTCTAACGTTTCACAAGCAGTAGCTTAATTAACGGAATCACACTTATCAACTAGATGGCTGCTGGTGGATAAGTATGTAAACCTTTGATAATATCGCCAGACACATCACCATACACTTAGTATAAATATTTTTTGACTGTTGCCAAACAATTACATACTCTGATTAGCTTTTTTAGTGTTGCCTGCTCAGAGTTTAAAAAAAAAACGGTTTTAATATATTTTTATCTGCAGCTTTAAATTTCAAACACATAACTTACATTTTATAGAAATATATTTTTTTGTTATGAGGTTTTATTCTTTTTCAAATATAAGATTTTTTTTAAGTAGCTTCACTTAATAAAAGAAAAAAATCTGTCCGACTTTCTCTATTGGTGGTAAAAATACCCACAAATAAGGACTTTTTCTTACTTCTGGTAACACTGGCGTGTATTTATTTTATTGCTTTCTCACTTCTACACTATAAAATTTCTAAACACATACAACTTTTGACATTTCGAACTACTAAATCAGCTGGACGGACGACACTACCTAGTAAGATAAACATACCTTGATATTTTTAATATCAAGAATATATGTGTATAGTGTAACATATCGTTTTAAATACGTTTGATTCTTAAATAGATGAGATCTCTGTTTTAAAACTTAGATTAGACATTTAACACATAGTCAACATCAGGATACCGACTACAAACTGTCAAAAATAAAATACACACGTTTATAGGTAAACGATTATTGTGAAGCCACCAAAGCTAAATGGCTACACGATCACCGTTGTGGCTGTAGTCAACTTAGGCTAATTTCTATTTTTGTATGCGACAATTTTATTTGATTCAACGAAAACGTAACAAAATTATAAATTACAAATTCATATAAAAACAATAAGTTTTGGAGGAAATATTTATAATTTTTTGAAAAAGTTATTTAATTTTATAAAAGCAAAATAGGTATTTCTAAAACAATGTCAGAGTTTACGATGTTGCTGTCGTCTTCAATAGCATTAAGTAGCTGACTATACGGCGACAATTGTAGCCAACGGAATTTTTTTTTTCTTTCGCTGCGTAGCCGCTGTCTTATATTTCTTTAAAACATCAGTAATGTTTTTTCTCATATGACTTATTTTAATTTATGTAAAGAGTCAACAATATGGATAATGCTGTACATGTCTGTATAAATAAAATCACCGTGGTGAAGGTTATAGAAGATTCGGCACGGCCGAATAAAGCACTCTTACTTGTTTTTATTGTTTTCTATCAACTTAATTAAATCAAATACTTTTTTTTTAAACAAAGCTACCAGTTCCATGTGGCTTTAGTATTCAGAAAAAGTATTCGTATGTAAGTATATCTTACATTGGCAAATGAAAGCAAATATCAAATTTTGTTTTTGGTAACATTTATCTGTAACTGCTTTATATGTTTATATGTTTAAAACAGACTTTCATAAACTCTGCGACAGCTTTGTGCAGACTGCATCAAAGCAATTTTCGGTATAAATTATGGTGTAATATAAAGAGAGGGATTTCCTTGTTAAAAACAAAAGGATTTAGAATAACATGCGTTACTCCCATCACCACCAAAATAAAAGCAAAAAAAAAAACTAAAACACTAGTCCAAGTAGTGGATGTAAAATACAGGTTTTATAACATCCAAACATCTGATGCATAAATTTGTGTAATGTTTGTGTATCCGATGTTTATGAATTCCAAATACAAGCAAAGATAACACCAGCCAGAAGTTTTGCCATATACACGTACTTGGGTATTTGCAAAGAGAAATGCTTAAATGCAAACCATGCATGTTGGTTTTAATGGCACCATACCACTAACTAATATTCCAAGCAACGAAACAGCCAACCAACCAACCAACCAATTCCTATAAGCAAACACAATTGCGTTGACATTTGTGCTTTCCAGGTCGTTGATTAACATGCTGCTGAATTCGATGCTGTTTGTCTTGCTGCCACAGATAATAAGCCATAAAAATAATTTTTACGTTTTTTTTATATCTTTGTACTATAATGTTCTTGGTTTTGTTTGCTGCAGGGAATAGAGTAATTTGCGTTTGTGTTTGAGTACCATGCCACCTGCAACAACCACGATTACATGTCTGCAGCATTGCGTCTAAGTTCGTTTGTGTAAACGTTTCTTTGTCACCTTTAATAAATTTATTAAAAATAATTATGAGCCACGTTTGAAGATCATAAATTTCCATAGAGAATCTTTTATGATTTGTATCTCTTTTTTACATTTTTCTTTCTGTTGCTGGTAGTTTAATAGATTTATAGTTTTGCTGCACCTGATGTCGCAGGTATATTATGCAATACTATAAATGTATCTTGTTTTAAAGGCATACATGCTTTTGTGAAGTTATTAATCTGATGCGTCTTAACACTTTAACAAAAATATATTTTTAAATGCCCTAGATAGGAGAATCTGATTTAAAACTGTTTGCGTAGCTTGGTTTTTAAATCATTCTAAATGTTAGGTTAGGTTAGGTCAGGTTAGGTTAAGAAATGGCACATTAACTCGGAGACCCGGAGGGTCCATTGTGATTCACTTAAGCTAACTAAAACTAAAAACAAGGAAGAAAGGGAGACCTTTAATGCGTCCTGCTACCTATTACTCAGCCAGCCGATTTCCTTTACGAAGCCGACGGCATCCTGGATTTTACACCGCGCGATGTCGAAAAGCCCATCGAGAAATCTCCCACCCAGCCATCTAAGTCTGCTGCTTTGTAATATCGGGTAGTGACACACGATGTGCGCCACAGTTTCCAACTCCTCCTCGTCCTCGCACATTCTACAAAAGTCCGATGTACCGGCGACCCATGTACTAATTCTTGCCCTACTGGCGCAGTGGTGACCACCTATCACCACTCTCAGAACTTTCCTGTCTAAACCCAGAAGTAACTTGGTTTTTGCTGCGTCCAGTCTGGGCCAAATTGCCCGTGACACTTTGCAATCCCCTTTACTTCCCAAGACAAGTTGGTTCTCCTAACTATCCAGTCGGATATAATCCTATAGTAATAGCCAATCGGTGGCTTAACCGATTCTACCCTAACTAAGTTACTATCCTTCCGGACCCAACACAATCTAACCCTATATTTGTCCGCCAGCATGTCGAGAGCCTTTTTGCGCTCACACTATGTCCTTTCAAAGCTTTAATTGCCGCTTTTGGCTGTCGACGTACAGATGACCTCTTCTCCTTCTAAAACTTGTCCAGACACCAGCTCTGTGACTTTTAAAACCACCAACACCTCTGCCTGGAACACACTACACTCATGTGGAAGTCTGTACGACATGCGTGTTCTAGTTCTCAGAATGTGGACACAAGCAACGGTGCCCGCTTTCATCCTTGAACCATCTGCGAATACAGCAACCACATCGTACAGTTTACCAGACCCCAACCATTCTTCCCTTTTTGGGAATACAACCAAGTGTATTCTACTGAAATCAAACTCAGTGACGATAAAGTTCACAGGTTAATAAGCGGTCCGTTGAATCCGACCTCAAGTAAAATCTCTGTTTGTCCTATGTTACTCGACCTCACGTCCTGTCTATTTTACTCCTGATTCAAAAAGTCTGAGCAAACTTCTCGCCACCATTTTGACCACAAAGCCCTCGATGGGGAGTAGGTGCAGAATGATGTCCCAATTGCTGCCAATAGAGTTTTACAGGTATAGTGAGTTTTTAGACCCTTCTTCAGTCTCTCCTAGTTCTAAATATTAGATTTTAATGCAAAGAATCTGTCAATTTAGATGGCACCGGCATTGGAGGGGTAAAATGTAACACATAAATCCTAATTCAAAGTATTCCCAGGCAGAAAAAACCATCAGCACGACGTTGTTCCGACGTTGAAGGCACTTCTATAACATTAATACAAAATACTGTTTACCAAATTTACAGTATAGTCACTGTGTTAAAATGAAACGCCGAATGACCGTCTTCTGACTCTTTCTTTAAATGTTGGCACAATACTGTAAACCTAAATTTACAACCTTGTGTTTACAATTAAATAATGTTTCCACAATGTTAAAATGATAAGCCAAAATTACTGTTTTCAATGTTATCACAACACTGCACAGTGGGGCAGAACCGAATTTTTTTTTTGGAAATAACCTAGTCATTTGTAAACGGCTTGGCTGATTGATCCAAAATTTGACGTGAGCATAGTAGAGGAGTATCTGAACTTAAGTTTTAAAGGTGTGTAGTATACACCCTCCAGGGATGGTCTCAAAGTTGTTAACCTCGCACTGGAAATTCTTTTACAGCTTGCCATTTCTTCAGTTTTATTCTGATTTTTTAAAATTATACATGGTCTTAAAGGTCCTGTCAATACCTACAAAATGGTATCTAAATTTGATATCAGATATTAGTTCAAAATGATTGATTTAAGAAATACAATTTTAAGAAATTCAATTTTTGATTTTTCGCTACCCTGGTCCAGTTTTTTCAAAATATTGGGTACAATTTTTACCAATTTTTTTAACATTTTTTATCGTAGTTAGCAAGCCAAATTCTAAATATTTTTGATAAATTTGAAGATTGTATCTTTACTGAGTTAAAAACTAGACGATTTTCAATTTAAAAAATCCAAAATTATTGCATTTTTGTGTACCGCCTTTAAAACTTAAGTTCAAATACTCCTCTGCTATGCTCATGTCAAATTCAGAATCAATCTGCCTAGGTTTGATTTTGCCGAAATAGTTGGAAAAAATCTGACAACCCTGCTCATTATTGAATAATAAAAAATATGTATGATAAAGTAGTTTAGTGCCGTACACGACCTTGTACGTATACATTTATTCCCTATACGAACTTGTACATGCATAAAAGATCAAAAGGACATACACATCACTTTTGTCTGTTAAGGGTCACCCTTTATCTTATAATTTCAAATTGTATATTTGTTCTTGTCTCGGACGTAACACATATGTATGAATATGTAATATGTACATGTTTAGAGTAATTTGTAAGTGTTTGTCTGTAACCGTTTTAAGAAAAGGCCACTAATCTATAAGCGTATACTTTCATGTAATAAAATAAGAAAATTTAGATGAAGTCGGTTAAAAATATAACATCATCTAGTAATATTCTTAGTCGACAACACGCAACCACGGCACACAGTGCAGCAGAATCAAAATATTTCGGAAATAATTCAGTCATTTGTAAAGGGGCGATTGATCCAAAATGGGTAAAGCAGAGGAGTATGGGAGCTTAAGTTTTGATGGTGGCCACCATCAACTTGCCAGTGGTGACGCTATATATTCTCAAAGTTAGATTCTTCGCACCTGCAAATATTTTAGAGCTGAGCATTTCTTTAATTTTTGTTTTTCAAAAATTATACATGTTCTTAGAGGTCTAGTTAATACCTACAAAGTAATGTATTAATGTATAATTTATGATTTAAAAATGCGAGTTGTAAGTAATTTACAACTAAAATTTTTATTTTTAGATACTCTGGTCCAGTTTTTTTTTTTTTCAAAATAAATAGTACAATTTTTAGCAAATACGAAAATTTTTTTCAATTTTTTTCTCTTAATTATCTTAATTATCAAATTGTTTTGCACGTAAGAAAGATATTGAGTTGATGTTTTTTTTTTTTGATAGCAGACTACCTCATATAAATTTATATACCCAAGAAAAATTCGTTGCTGTTATCTGTTTTCAAAGGCGTACTTTTTTAACCCTTTTATTTCGTTGCGATGTTGTCAACGGATAGGCGATAAAGGCAGATGATTTTTGTTCTGTTCTTTACTTTAACACGTCTAGTTTGAAAAGTGACCTTCTACATCTCGGAGGAAGCCGTTTTTATACCCTTCACCACAGGTGGAAAGGGTATATATAAGTTTGCCATTCCGTGTGTAATTTCTACAATATTCATTTCCGACCCCATAAAGTATATATATTCTGGATCCTTATACATAGAGAAGTTGATTAAGCGATGTCCGTCTGTCCGTCTGTCCGTCTGTCCGTGTTAGTGTGGTAATGTCATTTGCCAAGACACCAGAAGAGATACAAAAAATTTAAGCACACCAATCTGTCAGGCATACTTTCGAAAGTTGTGGTATTGCAATTCAGCAATATCGGATCATTCCTTTGGAGGCTACGGGCCAAAAACCACGCTTTTTTACGTTTTTTTTAATTTTTTTCGGCTTTAATGATTCTGTTTTGCCTTTTTTTTGTCAAATAAATATTAGACTGCGACAGGTAGATCGCAAGTAGTGCATACAGATCTCGGGGGATCAATAAACCCCTGCGAGGGGCGATTTTTGTTTGTTTTTAGATTGTTAGGGTTTTTTTTGCTTTGATTTCTATTAGAGACCTTAATAGAAAACAATACGCATAGAGGTAGCCAATGGACCCACAGGGTACCCACTGATAAATAGGAGCAGTTAAAAGGACCCCCATGTGTCAATATGAGGAAATTTTTTTGTAAGGATTTCTTTTTGCTTTAGTCTGACCATTCTAATTCAATATAGATTGCATAAAGGTCCTAAATTTAATAAAAAAAAAAATTTCAATAAAATTTAAAAAAAAAAAATTTTTAATTTTTTTAAAAAAAATTTAAAAAAAAAATTTACAAACAAATTTACAAAACATTTTCAAAAAGATATTTTACAGAAAAATAAGCAGAAAAAATATTTTTTTTAAATTTTCCAAAAAATTTTCGAATAAAATTTTCCAACAAATTTTTAAAAAATTATTTTTAAAAAAAGTTTTACACACAATTTTCGAAAAAATAAAACAAAAATTTCAATATTTCTTTGAAAATGAAAATCATGACTGTAACATAACATATAATTAATATTAAGAATATACATATGTACATATGTATGTGTGTATAGAGAGTAACATATTTTTTTAAGTGCGTTTGATTTTTTTAAATGCATTTGATTTTTAAATATATTGTAT
Organism: Phasia obesa; assembly: GCA_949628195.1. NCBI lineage: Eukaryota > Metazoa > Arthropoda > Insecta > Diptera > Tachinidae > Phasia > Phasia obesa. The sequence continues at coordinate 67,521,826 of OX451215.1, read as the reverse complement.
CTCTCTTTTAAAACCTAGCTCCATTAAACACATAGACATCATCAGGATACCGACTACAAACTGTCAAAAATAAAATACACACGTTTATAGGTAAACGATTATTTTGAAGCCAGCAAAGCTACATGGCTACACGACCACCGTTGTGGCTGTCGTCAACTTTGGCTAATTTCTATTTTATTCAACAAAAGAAAATGTCACAAAATTGTAAATTATAAATTCATATACAAACAAAAAGTTTTGGAGGAAATATTTATAAGTTTTTGAAAAAGTTATTTAATTTTATAAAAGCAAAATAAGTATTTCTACAACAATGTCAGAGTTTACGATGTAGTTGTCGGTTTCAATATCATTAAGTAGCTGACAACACGGCGACAATTGTAGCAAACGGAATTTGTTTTCATTTGTCTTCTATTTCTTTAACTCATGAATAATGATTTTTTCTCATACGACTTTATTTAAGTAAAGAGTCAACAATATGGATAATGCTGTACATGTCTGTATAAATAAAATCGCCGTGGTGAAGGGTATAGAAGATTCGGCACGGCCGAATATAGCACTTTTAGTTGTTGTATTTATAGCGGTTCTCAATGCTAATTTCAAATTCGTAACTTATAACGTTGTAAAGTATTCTAATTTTTTTTGTCCAGTTTGGCAGAATGTGTGGCTTAGTTGACTATCGTTGAGCAGAGAACAAATTTTATTTCTGTTTTTTTCTGCGAAAACCAGGAAAAATGTATTTTCTGTGAATGTCATATATCCAAAATAGACGAATCCTTAAATGAAATCATTGACTGCGCTACAATCAATTACATATCTACCATCAATAAAAGCCAGTCTGCAAAAACACAATATTCAAGATGTATAATTCCATTATTTATTTTTACTTTTGTTATTCTTATTATTCTTTATTTTAATAAATTTTTTAATTCTTAAATCTTTTATATTAACAGTCTTCCTATTTTAGTTTGTTACTTTAATTTATCAACTCGAATGTACTTTCCATTTAATTTAATTTCCTTATGTTATGTTGTGTCACCCGGCGCCTTTTTTATATATTTTTTAAAATTTATTTATAAAGTAATAGCTATCCCCGGTGCGTTTTGCTACACCTATACACAAAAAATACAATAAATACTTGGAAGAAAAGTATGACGTAGCTTTCACGCGTAAACTTACGCTATTCTCAAGTAAAAAATGTTCCCATACAACCTTTTTTTTTGCTAGACTATACGTATTAACACGATCAAAATTTTTTACTTTCAATAGGATGTGCCACTCCCAGTATTCTTAACCAGTCTGTATTTTTCTATACTTTGCACATTAGTATGCGGTTTACTTGTGCAAAGTTTCAAGACTATACCTAATGTAATTCTCTAGATACGCGATAATAATTTTTCACTTTGTATAGGAGGTACCACGACCTCCATTCAGATTCAGTCTGTGTTTCTTTACACAATGTATCTTAATATGGGGGTTACTAATTGCAAGGCGCTACCTATTGCAGTTCTCTTGATACAGGATAATAATTTTTTACTTTGTATGGGGGGTACCACACTCACTGGCCCAATTTGGCCTATGTTTTTCTAGAGTATACGCATGTGTATGGGGTTTACTTGTACCCACTTTGAAGACCATACGTATTATAGTTCTCTATCTATCGTCACCTAAAATGCAAAAGGCCGTAACTACTCAAAAATTCAAAATTTACTTTTTGATTGATTATGACGAACTTAACCGAAACACATCTACACAGCAAATTTTACATGTATACGTCCAAAAAATGTATACGTGAAAAACAAAAGGCCGTAACTGCAACGTCAACTAAACCAAAAAGCCATAACTGCACTTTTCCAAAAAAAAAAAATCAAAACAAAGTTTGCTTTGATTATCTTTCAATGTGTGTTATGTTTGTTTTCTAAGTTTGAATCTAAAATGTGGATATTAAGTTTTAAGTAGTCTTTAATTTATAACGTTTATTCCATCTCCTGTAAAAAACTAAAAAATGTAGTTACGGCCTTTTGCATTTTAGGTGACGATATACACAATAATAGTTTTTCACTTTGTATGGAAGGTACCACGCTCACTGCCCCAATTCATTCTGTATTTTGCTAGACTATGCGCATTAGCACAAAGGCTATTCTTACAAAGTTTCAAGGCGCTATCTATTGCAGTTCGCCAGCAACACGATAATAATTTTTCACTTTGTGAGGAAAAAATAAATATTTTTTTCTCCACTTTTAAAATTATATATCACTCATTTAGAGATCTGTGTAATATGGTCAAACTTCCATTAGTCTGACAGTAGGCCTAAATTTATAGGAGTACCCTTGAAACTAGGAAAAAAACTAATGCTGTTCCTAGATCCTCTAGCTTATATAGTAAAAGAATCACAAAGTAAATAATGGAAAGCACCGCTTTCGAAAATTTAATTTTTTCCGCTATGGTCCCTTCGTGCCACATTTGATTTGACCATATTAATGCACAACGTTTCAGAGCTTTCAACATTCAACATTAAACAAAACTTGAAAATAAAAACTTTAAAAAGCTTTACTTACTCAATACTTTCTTAAGACCTAAAATCCAACTATATTTTTATAATTTTACTTTAGTTTTAAAGTTTAAAAACTTCGTATGCTTATCTAAAATAAAATTCAATTCAAAGCTCCTTGGATAATAGCATTTTATGGATCATCATTGTTTTTAAGCCACATCAAGTATAATGCATTTTTTCCTTGGTCTCATCTATTATTAAGCAACAAAATAACACATTTACACACATATATAATTTTATTTATCCAACAAAGAATAAAATAAATTCTAAAATAAATAATAAATATAAATGTTGAAAGACTATAAATCATAAATAAATAACAAAGAAAACCAAAATTAAGGTGATATAGATCAAAGAGAAATAAAAAAAATATGCAGTTGAATCAAATTTGTGTTGCACCTAGCAAATTGAAAACAAACAAAAATAAATAAAAATAAAAATAAGTGTATTGATACATTTTTTAATAAACTTTAATTTCCAAATAAAATAATAAATTGAAAAGCATTATGTGCCTTTAATGCTTAAGACTTGTCAAATAACTGTTTTAAAATAGAAACTCTATAACGTTGAACGTTATCGCATTGCATCGTTTAAAAACGTTAAGATTCAGGCAAAAAGATACTCATTCATATGCACTCGCATTCTAACACCGACGCACAGTGGTCAATTTCGCGAGATAGCGGTCAAAACTCTATAACTTTTGACCGGATTGGTATTTTTTTAAGCAATTTGTTTTGTTCAATAGGAGGGACTTTAAGCTTCAATTTGCATGGTCAAACGTAAAAATCGAATGATAGGAACGTAAGTAATGTGGAGTTAAAAATGCATTTTAATTTTATGTTGAGTTTCCATGTAAAAGTTGAATATTTTGACATTTTAAATAGGTATTTTTTTATAATTTCTTATTTTCTGCAGTCGTATTTTACAACCAATACTTATTTATTATTCCTAAACTTAATTTTGGTCAGAAAATGCCAACATTTGGCCCCTGACATTTATTTAGTCTCAATATTCACAGGGGCCAAAGGTTGGTTTTTTTGGAAGAAAGATAATTCTTGTGAGGATTAAACTGAAAAATAACACTGAAATTCCCAACAATATCAATACCATATGGATATATTATATACAGAACACAACATCGATAAAATTTTAAGTAAACTTTTACTATTGATTTAAAGTGCACATATGTTTTCTTTAAATGTATTAATAAAAATTTATACTAAAATTAGAAACAAATTATAATCTTTAAACTAGTATTAATTAAACAATATTAGTAAAAATTTTTTCCAAATAGCTTTGATTTTCATTTTGCAGTAGTTGTTTAGCTTCTTCATCTAACTCTAATGAGGTTGATTTCCATTTTTTCGAATACTGGACATATATGGGTCTGATGTGCACAACAAAATATTAATAAGATCTTCATTGGTACAATATCTGGAAATTTTTCTTGTATTGTGCTCGCGAAAGAATCTGTAGTCTTTGTTCCCTTTTTCTTGCGCTTCTTCTGAGAGATCTCCAATTGGAAGCATATTGTGCTGAATTATTTGTTCCCCATGGAACAAAATTTTGTGAACTGTGGTTGGCATATGTCTCCAAGAATATTTTTGGTTATAAAGGGTTGCTGTCTCATTAGCATACTGACCAAATTTTTTTGCATCTATCTTTTTGCTACATGCTATAACTTCTAATATGATTTGGAATCGTCGTATTAAATCATAATCTACTCCAGTTATAGAAGCTGTATTTTTCTTGAATATCTTTTTTTTTTTTTGCTTTTTTTTCCAAATTTTCTTTGTTGTTTCTCACTGTTTCGCCTAACGGGCCAAATCGTATCTCAATTTAAGAATATGCTCCATAAAACGAATTCTAGCATGAAGAGGTGACATTCCAAATTCATATGCTTTATTAAAACTATCGTCTTGTGTTGGTGGTTGGCTCAATTGACTTGATGTTTTTTGGCATACGGTGCAGCTTGTCGAAGACTTTGTTTCGGTTAAAGCTTGTGCAACTTTTCCATCCATCATTGTAAGTGACATTTTAAAGTTAACTTCGATGCATTGGTCATTAAATTCAAATATCACTTGTTAAAGTTCCTTAATTTCATCTGTTTCTTTAGTTTCTTTTTTGTAAGCAAACTTTATTGGTCTACAAATTTTTGTTGACGAGGGAATTTCATTCTTCCATACATCTATCTCTGCAGCTCTACTAGTTGACGACTCTGAACCAATATAAGTTTTTGTTAAACGTAATGGAACGAAAGAAATCATGAATAAATTGGCATCTGATGAATTTTCCGCATTACATTGTTTGTATTGTTTCTGGCCAGAGGACCCATCACATCCCCATTTAGAAATTAAAGTTATGTTGCAATTTTTAAACTTCTTTAAATAGTCAGCGTCAAATGTCTTTAATAATCGTTCTGCAGTGTGTTAAAGAAGATCCTGCAATTTTATTTCTGCTGAACTTGAAGTTACACTAATAGCAGTTGGTGAAGGTAAGCAATCTTTTTTGGCAGAAACTTTATCTCGATATGATGGAAAAATTCCACAATTTGTTTTCATTGGTTCGCTTCCGCAATTCTGTATATTGGTTTTTAGTCTTTTTCAAATCCAAAAATAGTGCAAATGCTTCTTCTGGAGTAAATTTATTTTCTTCAGTTGGTGTCGGCATACTTTCTAAAATCCTTTTTGTGCGTCTGTGGCTTGCTTCCACTATTTTTTCAATGATAGCAATTTTACTCTTTTTAGTTTTCGATGGTTGAATTTGATGCAGAAATGATGCTACAAGAAACTTCTTCATTGATATGTTTAAGCTTGCGTCTTCGTGATCTTTCACTACAATTATCAATTGGCTTTGCTGGTCGACCACCTTTTCTAGTTTCCGTGGTAGTTACTGATGGCTTTTTAAAAATAAGTTTATTTCTTAACCATTCCTGGTTGCGTGAGTAAAACAATTTCTTGTTTCTGGAACATTGATTGTACCGTTTTCTTAAAGTATTTAAAAAGTTTTTTATTTCTAAGTTATGAATTTTAATTTCTTGTTTGTCGCATATTTTGAAGAATGGATTATTCATTATATGTAAAATAATGTCGTTTTAATCTTTCCGTTCAAAATATATATCAGATAGAACACTATAACTGAATTTAGCCATTTTTTAAACAATAATGAAGAAAAAAATGTATGCATGGATTAATAAACTATTGCTCGAAGTTTCAACATGATCTTTTTTACCTCTTTGAAACATAATATAACAGGTACTTGGTTTTATCAGTAATTTCCATTGGTTTTAAATTTATTTGCAATTTTCAGGTATTTAAGTTGTTTAATATTAGATGGCAATAAAATCATTTTTTACCTTTTCCAAATGAAATGCTAGATACCACATAATTTGAGAGTTAACAGGTACTGGCAATAATATAACAGGTACTTGGTTTTACCAGTTATTTCCATTGGTTTTAAATTTATTTGCAATTTTCAGGTATTTAAGTTATGTAATATTAGATGGCAATAAAATCATTTTTTACCTTTTCCAAATGAATTGCCAGATACCCCATAATTTGAGAGTTCTATTGTCTTTTTTGTCAAAATTTTGATATGTGGACTTCTATGTGGACTAGGTCCAAATATGGGCCAACTTCTCCTAATTTCAACAGAATTATTTTTTGGGTCAATAAGAACTCTTGTACAAAATTTCATCAAAATATATGCATAATAGCCACTTTCACATACAAATAACTTCTCAAAAAAATGACGTGCATTTGTACCGAATATCTTACCTTGGGTCAGAAAAATTGCTGTAGCTCAAAAAGTGCAGTCCCGATGCATGGACATGTATATATAGGAATGTAGGGGAGAGTTAGGACTACAAAATAGTAAATTTGTGTTTTGACTCAGCTTGACTCACAGGAGTTGTGCTCTATGAAGTAGGAAATTTCCGAGAAATTTGACCTTTTTTAAAAAAAATATTTAAATTGTTTTGAAAACAGTAGAGCTTCAATTTTTTTACCAGTAATAGGAAATAAGTTAAGTTACAACACAAAATTTATTTCGTCCAAAAATCTTGAAAAACAAAAAAGTTATGATCATTTAAACTTTAAAAATTAACTAAAAATATCATAAATTTACTAAATTCTGAAAAAGCCCATTTTGGACCACCCTGTTCTCAGTGAAATAGTTGAAATAGAGTTCTAATTTTTTGGCTCCCGAGGTTTACTACTGTCTACTTTCATATGAGTCTAATAACTTTAAAATCGGAGAACAAAAACCAAAAGGAGTTTTGGCCGCTATCTCAAAATATTGACCACAGTGCGACGGCATTTTCAATTCAATGCGACAGCTAAAAATAGAACATCACATCTATCAAACTGATGTACATAAACACAAACTGATCGAACATTTGATATTGCCATAGAGTTGCTTAAGGTTAACAGTGGGCAGAAGTTTAAAATTTTCATAATTTAAAACTACCCAGACAGAAATTACGACTCTTCCTAATAATAATATATCACCTTAACACTGTGAATACAATATTACGACTCTTCCGAAAACACTAATCCACCATAACACTGTAAACACAAAAATGCAACCGTAAGGCTGAGGCACATACAATTCGTAATATGTTATACTTTGAAGTATATAACTGTGATTAAATTACCAACGGAAGAGGTTGTGACAAATGAGTACTTTGTTGAAGGATATTAAATCAGGAAAGCAAACATTTTGAAAACTTTATTCGCGATTTTACTTTACTTAATTTATTTATTTTGTTGTATTTTGCTTTAATTTTTATCCCACTGTACACAAAAAATTTAATTAAAACGAAGAAAATCCAATTGATAACTATCAAACTGCTCAATGAACATCAAGAGTTGCCCAACTTTCCTACTTTGCGTTGACGGAGACGTATAGATTATGCCAACGCTCATAAAAAACCTTGTACATTGAAAAAGACGACGTACGAGGTATGTTCAAAAGAAAATGTGAATTTTGAATTTTGTGTGAGATAGTGCATAATTGTGATGCAGAATCCATGATTTTTTTCCACAATTCCGATCGTTTGAGCCGTATTGCTTCTCGAAAACGTTGCCTAACTTCCTTGTAGTATTCCTTATTAACCGTTCGACCTGATTCATTTCAAATTTTATCGAACTTGGAGTGCTTTTTTCGGTCTTGGCGCATCCGGCTGCTTCTATTGGGATGATTGCTGATTATGTTGGTTTCGACGTCATTACCCTATACCCACATTTCGCCCCCAGTTATGATCCTTTTGAGTAAACATAATATGAGAAAATTGCATGGCATGAGCCGATTGATATGCAACTTCCTTAATAATGATTCGAAGATTTTTCAAAGCAATTTCTTTCACTGTTTCAATGTTATCTTCACTTGTTGACGTGGCCATCGTCATTAATATCTTCTCGGCCTTTTGTAAAGCGCTTGTAGCATTTATAAACACTTTTTGGAGACAAAGTGGACTCGCCGAATGCCACAGGCAACATTTCAAGTGCCCCGGAGCACTTTATTTCATTTTTAATGCAAAATTTAATATACATATATTCTTTGATCAATTTCAAGGTCAAAAATCAAGGAACACCCACAAACGTGACTAACCTTTTTAGTTGTCAACAACAAACTACTAATCCAAATTGGCTGATAATTCCAACATATTACTAACACATGTGTACCAACATAACGAAAAAAAAATTTTCGATAATCCGCGAAATTTCAAAATTCACCTTTTTTTGAACAGACGCCGTATAACGTATGACGGATTATACATATGTGCCCCGGCCTTTATATTCGCAGCTCTGTCATTACAAAAATCCAATATAGCTACAATACTGTAAAATCACAAATACCGCCTAACTTTTTGAATTTCATTTACAAAGACAATACGTGACTAATACGTGACTAACCTGTAAATCAAAAAATACAGTTTTAATTCCTGATGCAGTGTTTACAATAATAATATTCTGCAAGGTTACTGTTTAACACTTTGGGGTTAAAATTTTAACATTGTCGATACTTTATTTAATTGTAAATACAACGTTGTAAATTTAGACTTACAGTATTATGTCAACATTCAAAAGAAGTGTCGGCAAATTGTCATTCGGCGTTATCGTTTAAACACTGTGAATATACAGTATGTTAAGTCCGGAACACATAGAATTCGTTCAACGTACAAGAAAATTAAAATACAGGTTTTCTTACGAGCATTGATTGTCACAATCAGTACGTCTCACGGTGGTTCAGAATTAATTTTCATTGGCCAAAACCTATATTTTTTGTTGACACAGATTCTTAAAATATTTATGTCACCAGAAAGAAAACAGATCAAAACTAAGGTAGCCGAAAAATTGGGTAAAAATCTTCGCAGTAGTGGGCGTGGCATGCTGCTAAAGGCAAAGAATTTATGTTAATTTAAAAATAATAAAAATTGTAATATTTGATCTCATATTAATTGCGATTTCTTAAAAACTGTTATCGATATTGAGCTGCGGTTTTTTTTGTTATGTTGGGTGAACTGTTGTTTTTAAGAAATGGTATATGCGCACCCTGTATAATTTGTAAATAGGGTGTTATGTTTAAAATTGGAAACCTCCATATATTCGCAAAGTTTGAAGTTTAGTAGTATATAACTTCTAAAGGACAAAAAAGGACAAAAAACCGAAACCACCCAAAGAAAGGCAAAAGTGTTCTCTTTAAGCCTATATATACTTTTGCACCCGCCCGGATCCGCCCGTAAAACACTTTTTTCTATTTTAATGAAAATACTCAACATTTTTACAGACAAATTTCTATCAAAATTGCTAGTAAATTTACTTTAGAAGTCATTCACTCCCAAAAGTACAAATTGCAGATAGCAAAACGTAAGGGGAAAGAGAGGAATCTAACAAAAAAGTTAATTTTATTCGAAAATTGAGAATTTTAGTACACAAAACAATTTTTGGTAAAATTTCCTTAAAATCCAGTATAAGTTGTATATGACAAATTTTCCCATAGAAAACTTGTATAAACCGAATCAACTTAGGTAGTTAAACTTAGTTTTTTGTGTTTAGGTAATCTACTTTAGGTTTAACATTTTTATATGTAGTATAAATCACAATAATTTGGAAATAAATTTTATTTCGGTACAAGTATTCGATTTAAAAAGGCAAATTTATTGTACGTTTTCCAAATCAGCTTAGGTAGTTGAACTTGGTTTTTGTCTTAAAAAATTCCATACAAAATAATATTTTTTTGTGTGTACGTAATCTACTTTAAGTTTGACATTTCTTTATTGAGTATATAAGGACAAAAATTTGGAAATAAATTTTACTGTCAGACAAGAATTCGATTTGAAAAGGTTGATAAATTTTTGGAAGTTATTTTTATAGCACTTCAACAAATACATTATTTTCAGCTTAATTAAAATATGGAAACTTTCAGCTATAATGAATTGACCGAAGAATATTTTAAAAACAAAAACAAAGAAGATGTTCTAAACCATATTGAAAGAAAATTGAACATAAATGCTATCAGCAGTGAAACGCAATTGGAAATAAAAAACAAAGTATCTGATTTCGTAAAAATATTGCAAAAACGCTACAAGGAAGTTCACTATAGTAAAAGTAAATTTTACAAGCGCTTTGAAAATTGGTTACAAGGTGAACTTAGTATCAAGGTGATTTCAGAAACCACAAATAAAAAGAGTGGTGGAAGACCAGAAAAATCGCTAGATAACTGTAGCCATAGATCTAAGAGACGAAAACTTAAGAATATAAATGAAGAAATCGGATGTGAAAACATTAAAGATAGTTTTCTTTACAAGCTGCGATCACAAAAACAATTAACGAAAGTGGATATCACTGAAAAAGTCATTTCTGCTAATCCGGTGAGAACAAAACGGATCCTTAAAAGCATTCCGACACCAAACCAGGAAAAACAGTTCACAAATGAGGAAGCGCTTGCATTATTTCTGGATTTAAAGTTAACAAAACAGCAGTATACTCAACTCAGATTACGTGCGATCGAAAAAGGCTCAAATTTATATCCGTCATATCATCACATAATTGCAGCTAAAAGGGAGTGTTATCCTCCAAAGGAATCTATCAAAATCACACCAATTTCGGCACAGGTACAACTGCAAGCTGTACTTGATCATACAGCCGAAAGGTTGCTAAAATCACTTAAAGTAAGTGAGTTGAAAAAATATGGAAACTGCAATTTAACTCTTTTTTGTAAATGGGGATGCGATGGGTCTTCTGGACAAAGACAATATAAACAATTTTTATGTGAGGATATTTCTGACACAGATATGTTCATGGTGTCATTTGTACCATTGCGATTGATAAAAAACTTAGAGGACTCGGAACCTTCGTCCAGCACAGTGCAAACAAGTTATATTTGGAAAAACCAAACTCCATCGTCTACAAAATACTGCAGACCAATAAAATTTGAATTTAAAAAGGAAACTCATGATACCAATAAGAATGAAGTAAGTGACTCAAATTTCAACACTAAGGCCATTAGAGTTAGAGATAGAGGAACAGACTATTAAATTGAATTACCAATTAATACTATCTATGATAGACGGAAAAACTGCCCAGGTTTTGACTGATACAAAAGCTTCATACAGCTGTATTATATGTAAAGCAACATCAAGTCAGTTAAACCAAGAACCGACAAAGTCGGAGGATAGTATTGATGCATTTGAATTTGGATTATCACCGCTACATACGAGGATAAGATTTATGGAACACATACTGAAAATAAGCTATGATTTGGACTTCGGAGCTTCAGGATCAGTAAGAAATAATGACACCAACAAAGAGATAAGAAAATTGAAAAAGAAACAAGTTCAAGATGCATTTCTCAAGCACGGGTTGATTATAGATCAACCAAAAGAAGGATCAGGTAACACAAACGATGGCAACACCGCAAGAAGATTTTTTTTGGATCCCGAAACTACATCTGATATAACAGGTGTTGATATAGATGTTATTTCAAGATTTAAAACAATTACTGAAGTACTTGCGTGAAATGAACTAATTAATGCTAAAAAATTTGGTGATTACGCGAAGGAAACCGCTGCTATATATACATCCAAATACAAATATAGAAATATGTCAGCAACAGTGCATAAAGTTCTTTATCATGGAGAAGAGGTCATTAAGCACCATTTATTACCAATTGGAGATTTGTCAGAGGAAGCCCAGGAAAAAAGAAACAAGGATTACAGGTTTTACAGAGAACATAATACCAGAAAAATATAACGAATTTCTACAAATGAAGATTTATTTCATATATTATTGGCAACTTCAGATCCCTTGATCTCTAGCATTCGAAGTCAATGGAAATTGAATCATTCGGAACTAAATGCCGAAGCTAAGGCACTGCTACAGGACACAGGTCATACAGAGCAGAATATAAAATATTTACAGGAAATATTCCAACCAAATGAATAATAATTATAATTTGAATTTAGTATTTGAATAAAATAAAGTATACAAACATTAATATCAAATGTTATTTTATTTACCTAGAATCTATTTATAACTATAAATAAATATGTATATAATTAAAGAAAAATTAAATTACACTGTTTTGTTTTAAAATTGACCAAAAACTAGGAAATATGTAAGTATTGTTAGGCATAAAGTTGAAATTTGGACAATCCTAATGAAAATACGGAAAATACCTCAGTGAAAATAGGGGCCACCCTAAGGACAGCAAAATATTGTATTGTCATCCAAGATTGACCCGTGTACCAAATTTGAGCCAAATTGTTTAAGGAAAAGTGGGTCAAAACTGAGTTGGCATATTTGAAACGGAATTTCAAACAAGAATTAGGAAAAGCAAATCGAAAGTTCAACTTTAGGCTTGAATTTCTCAGCAACCGCTGCACCGATTTTAATAAGGCCTACACTCGGTAAAAGCTTAAGATGTTGTCTATTGACTAAAAAAAGAACTACTAAAAAATCTTTATTAGTTAAAAAGTTACAGAGTTTTGGCCAATGAAAAACGTTTCTGAACCACTGTGCGTCTTCGTCAATGCAAAGTACGAAAGTTGCTCAACTTTTGACGTACGATGAGCAGTTTGATAGCTATCAATTGGTTTTTCTTTGTGTTGATTAAATTTTTATGTTGAGTGGGAGCAAAAATAAAGCATCATACACGAATATAAATAAATTAAATATAGTAAAATCGAGAACAAAGCTTTTGAAATGTTTGCTTTCCTGATTTAATATCCGTCAACAAAGTCCTCATTGTGTCAACCCCTTCCGTTGGTACTTTAATAACAGTTTAACAGTCAAAGTATAACATACGACGGATTTTACGTGCCCCAATCTTTAACGTCGAGCTGATTGTTTTTTTTTTTTTGCATGGGTACATATGTATTTATTTCTACCTTTTAGAAATTATCAAATATATCAAAGCTGTTCGAAAAAATATTAATAATTAAGTTGAACCCAATTCTGAGCGCCAAAGGATGTATCCCGAACCATCAATTTGGCTTCAGAAAACAACATAGTACGATCCAACAAACACACAGATTAGTAAATGTAATTAAAAAGACCTTTGAAGAAAAAAAATACTGTTCTGCACTTTTTATCGATGTTTCTCAAGCATTTGACAAGGTATGGCACGAAGGCCTTATATACAAGTTAAAGCTGAATTTGCCCAAAAACTTCTATAAACCCATAAAAAATTATTTAACTGATCGAAAGTTCATACTAACTAAAAGAAGGAGATTTCTTAAGCTCGCCTCAGCTTATTAAAGCCGGAGTTCCACAGGGTAGTATTTTGGGACCCATTTTATACTTGCTGTACACATCCGATATGCCAATTAGCAATCAAGTGCACACATCAACATTTGCTGATGACACAGCTTTTTAAGTATTCATGAAAGCGCGCAAGTAGCATCACAAGATTTACAAGATCACGTACTCAAATTGGAAAAATGGTTGAAGAAATGGAGAATTAAGGTGAATGAACAGAAATGCACTCATATAACTTTCACACTGCGTAGGGACTCATGCCCCCCTATTTTATTTTAGACTTAAGATATGAGTAATTATTGTTAGTTCAAACATATTGAAGATACAATAAATAAATATGAATTAAAAAAAAAACACCTTTTAGAAAGTACATAAATAAATCTTCGATGAAATAAACGATGAAATAAATCTTCTATATAAATAAAATGATGTGTCGTTTGTTGGTAATCGCATGCACCGATTATGACAATTTCATCAACTTAGGCTTTTATGGACCACGCCCACTTTTGAAGCAGCTAGGAAATATAATAAGTAGATCTTTGAAATTCACCAGTAACCCCCTTTTTAATATAAATAGGTTAGCGAAATACGGGCTGGATTATAAAGGTGGGCGTGGTACCTCCCACACAAAGTGAACAATTATTATCTTCTACAAATAACGGGCGTTTTATTTTATTTCACTGCTGAGAATGTCAAACTGTGTTGATATTTCTGTTCAGTAATGATTTAAATGATAGAAATTTATCATATTCCTTTGGTAAATTTTACGGAAGGATCTTGGCTTACAGTTTATCCAAAGAATTTAAAACAAACGACTATCGTTTGCATCATATTTTTGGTGATTGGGCTCATGAGTGTTTGGCGGGATGAGCATATTTATCAAATAATTGTGTTAAGTAATGGAACTATTTCTGATTAAATAGGTATGTCAATACGCAAAATTTCCGTATTTGGAGCGAAGACAATCGTCAATCCGTTAACGAATCACCATTACATCCACTAAAATTGACTATTTGGTGCGGTTTACACACTGACGTCTTCATAGGTAATTATTTCTTTCAAATGAACAAGGACGTGCCGTTACTCTGAATAGTAAGTGCTATCGAGCTGAAAGATGCTAAATGAATTTTTGTTTGCAAAAATTAATCAGCCAGACATCAGCGACATTTGGTTCCAACAAGACGGCGCAATTTTCCATAACACGCGCCTAACAATCCATTTATTGCAAAATCAATTTGAAGACATCTTTATTTTCAGAAGTGATCATGTTCACTGGGCCACTCGTTCGTACAATTATGTCGAAGCATTCGCATTGTATTATTTCAAGTTCTCATGCATTAAAAAAACACCCTTAATTGAGTATGACCTCCAACACTCAGTGTACAATCAAAAATACACAAAGAAAATATACCAATGAAACCTAGAGTAAATTGTAGACCTGCACCGGAACATAACTTGGCTGAATATGTCACCGCCCTACCTAAAGAACAAATAAATACATTCATGATAAGGAATGCACAAGACCTCATCAACAAAGTTAAAGGTCGCCGAATTATTTAAAGGTCACTGAAATTGTTTAGCAAGATTATTTATGATGGATTACGTACTACCCCAATTAATCAAAAAGGACATTTGTTTTCATCAAATATATTTTCTGCAAGCTCTGCTATAATTATATCATTGACTTCTTAGAAAAGTTAAGTTTTCAGTTTCAAAGCAACCCACATTTTTAAAATTCTCTGCTATAATTATATCATTGACTTCTTAGAAAAGTTAAGTTTTCAGTTTCAAAGCAACCCACATTTTTAAAATTCTCACAACAACTACCTCTCGGTAGTAAGGAAAATTATACAATCAACATCCACTTAGTGTTATTGCTATCCTTATCAATCTCATCTGTCATTGGCGCCCTATGCTCTGGGATGGGAATTAAAAGATCATAAATATTACCAATCTCATCAACAACCACAGGGTCACTTTGTCCCAGATATAATTCTAGAACTGTGTTTTCTAATACAACACTAAGTAATTTACCCAATGAACCAAATATTTACCTAAATACTGTAAAATGGAGTATATAATTGTAGAAAAGTAGGTTTTTGTACAGCTCAAAACTTTCAAGTTAAATCTACAAACGATTTTCTTAAAAAAATAATTTTATTAAATTCCTTATATGTATAGAAGAAATTCCTTAAAGTAAGCCATAGACGATGCGCCGAGTTGTACCTCCAGTTCTAGGAATCATAAGTTTTACGCGAGTTGTACACAAGTTGTAACGTTTGTAAGCTGATTGTATTAAAATTGTGCGTCGGTTGTACGAAAGATCAAAAAGTTTTGATTTTTTGTCAAGTTGTACCAACACGTCGCAACGCTTGTGTGCCTCTCGCGAACGATTTTATATAGTATTTGAGTTTAGTGATGTTTTGACCACCTTGCAGTTAACATTGAATGATAAGAATTATTTGCGGACGATGTCAAATAGCATACACGTGAGTATTGAACGCCATCTTATTTTGAGAGAGCCAGCTTGTTAAATTAAGTTGTACATTAAATCGCACAGAAATTGTATCGTTTGTGGAACGCATATAACTGATTCCTAGAATTGTTTGTACAACTCGTCGCATCGTCTGTGGCTTGATTAGGTAATTTTGTTAAGGTTTTACTTATGTTTTTTATTAATATTACTTACGAAATTTGATTTAATGTCAAGATAGCACCGATCGCAAGAAAAATCAACGCTTAAAGAGGAATACGCCGAAATAAAAAAAAAAAAACGTTAAACTCATATTAACAAGGGATCTTAGTTAAATATACAGAGTGCAGGAGTGTAAAATAACTAGTAGTCATCGCTTATTGTGGCGACATCTGTTCAGCAGGTCCTGTTAGTTAAAGCCATGGAACCGTGATCGGCTAATCATGGTGTTTTGTATATAACAGGTTTGTCCGAAATAATGAGTCGATCATGAGAGTTCAGCGTGAATTTTGTAGCCACTACAACCTTCACAAAAATCTAGCTGTTCCCGCGCGAAACACCACAACACTTCGCCTACGAGGAGTTTTGATGAACAGAAGATCTCCAAGACCTTGACGACCAGCTCGAATCTCTGAAAATGTTCAAAAGTTTAGCTCTGTTCGCAGCCGCCTCATTAGGGATGTAATTTTTTACACTTGATTTTCTAAAATGTTGTGTAAAGACGACTCAAATTCTGGCAATATTTGTAGGAAAAATAACTATTTAAAAATTTATTGAAAATCCTTCCTTATGCAAAAAATGATATATAACATACGTAGCATTAAGCTTAATATAGCAAATATATATAATTTCCCCACTGTACAATGCACCACAAGTTCATTTGTTTATTTGCATACTTCTGAATGTGTATTTGTAAGGGAATAAGTATCCCTCGGGCTATTACAGAAAGCTAAAATTTTTACTGTATGTATTTTATTATTGGGTACTGCAATATCTGCTGCTACTCAAAGTGTGCTAATATTAGGGGCATTCAAAGGCAAAACTTTAGTTGGAAATTTAAAAAATATATTCACTACATGCTTTAATTATAATCACTTACATTTCTGTTAAGTTTGTTATTTAGATGATAAAATTGTTTTCGAATTTAAGTTCGAAGTTTCCATATTTTTAATAAAATATTACATAAAAAATTTGTAAATAAGTACGAAATCTTCAATATATTATCTTACTAAAAACGATTTAATTTGACATCGGTTGGAATTTAAAATGGTTAGTCGGTTTATTTTTTAAAAATATTAATTTAATTTAATATAGATTTGCGACAAAAATCAGATCATCATTTTACAAATGGACATTAGTATGTTACTTTACAAAAAAATAACTTTGCCCAAGTTAAAAAACCCTAATAAGAAATAAAACATTAAATATTTCATTTACTTAGTCGAACTAATTATCTATACATATATAATAAAATAGTTACTCATTCCCGTCTATCCGTCTGTCTGTCTGTAGTAGTTTTTACGTGTCGCATCTCGTAAAAACTACTGGATAGGTTTTATCAAAATTTTATGAGGAGGTACCTTAGCATCCTGATTACAATATAGGATACATTTTTTTTCTCAAAAATATAAAATATAAATCTCATTTCCAAGAGAAAGTGGAGAAAAAGAAGTGATAGTACGCAATTTCCGGTTTAAAAGTACTGAAATTTTCGGTTTAAAACTGATATATTTTAAACACGGTTGCACACCTTTTTAACCGATTTAAAAAAAAGAAGGAGGTTATCAATTCGTCTGAATGTTGCTTTTTTATGTTTGTGCCCGCAGAACTCAGTTATTTCTGAACCGATTTTAAAAACTTTTCCTCTATTAGAAAGGAAATGCTTACAGATTGGTCCCATTTTAAAAGAAGTTCAGAATTTTTAAAATTAAAGGGTGTCTCCATACAACATACGTGTTTTTTACGTGTACTATGAACTGTAAAGGGCACCCTTTTAAAATTTAAAAAAAAACTGCATATCCCTATACCTGCCAATAACAGAAATTAATAAAAAAATAATCTTAAAAATTAAAGGGTGTCCCCATATGTGACGTCAATTTAAATATATGTATCATTTGAACCATTGTAGACAATCACTTGAAAATTGGACAGAATGTCCAATATTTATAATCAGAAATTAAATATTTATAATTAGAAGTTAAAGGGTGTCCCAATAGTTGATGTAATTTGATGTATATTGCAAAACTTTTGAACCATAACAGAGAGACGGTTGAAATTTACAAAGAACCTGTATATCTAAGTCCTTTATAACATCAATTATATAATTTTAATTTGGAAACTAAAGGGTGTCCCCATAATTGATATAATTTTACCTATCTAGCCCTATCTTTTGAACCGTTATAGACAAACACTTGAAAGTTAGACAGAATCTCCACTACTATGTCCCGTATAATAGCATTAAAATTATTTATTATTTAAAATTATATATAAAAATAGTTGATGTAAATTGTTGCATATGGCCAAACTTTTGAACCGTTTTAGACAGACATTTGAAATTTACAAAGAATCTGTCCTTTAAAATAAGTGTTTAATATAAAAGTGTACATTAAAGGGTGTCCCCTAGGTGACATTGTTTAACCTATATGGCTATATCTTTGGAACCGTTACTTTTTATTACTGTGTAAGTAACAATAAGTGTAAAAAAATAAAGGATTTCCTCATATCTGATGTAATTTGTCGTATATGGTTTTATCTGCTGAACCGTTGTGGATAGACATTTAAATGTACAGAACGTATATTACTATGTCCGTTAGAGCAACAAGTATAAAAGTATTTGATTTTAAATTTTTAGTTTATAATTGATGCACATACATTTGCTTTGTAGTTGGTTTTTTTGCTAGAATTATATTTTTTAAACTGGGATATTTTAAACAAAATTGCGCAACAGGTGGCGCCAATTGAATAAAATTTGTATTTGGTTTGTATTTTTACTTTGTGGAATTACATTGTTATTAAAATATTTGAAACACCTCTTTATTTAGAATTTTAGAATTTTTCTAAATTTTAGAATTTTATCCAGGGATGGGTACCTTTATATACAATTAAGAGTCTTACAATTGGTGTGGAATACCTTCAAAGCAAAATCGAGCAAAATATTGTCAGAACGCCCACGACGTAGCGGGCGCAGCCGGTTTATATTTAAATGAATTGTTAAAGTTAGGCTAAAATTCTTTTTTCTCTGACTAAAAATAGAGCTGAAAGAATATATTTTACAAATTAGTTGATTAATTGTAAAGAAAATTGGGAGAAATTATTGCTAGACACTAGCAGAAAATAATGCATTTTCTGAATCACTATATCCATCTTTAGCATTCTTGGCAACTGTCCACTTTGAGTGAGAAACAACACAAATTTGCAAATTTCAAAAACTCGTTTAAAAATTGCCTTCCGAAGGAGTACAATTGAGTCCTAAACCGATGACAACATATATTCTTGCTATTCATCATAAATCTACGCGCAAAGAAGAAACATGGTTGAGGTAACAACAATCTAAGAGCATTATTTGGCTGTAGTTAAATCATATTATTTTATATTTATGTATAAAAATAATACTACAATAATAACATAATATGATCATCTATACACGTAATATAACGGTGACCCATTTTATGTCTGTCTTTCTGTCTGTGTTGGCATCACGCAAAAATTACTGGATGAATTTTAACAAAATTTTGTGAGGCGGTACATCAGCATGCTTGTTCCAATTTAGGATACTCTTTTTTCGCAAAACTATCTTAGGAATATCTTTCAAGAGAAAGCGGAGAAAAAGCAGTGAAAATACGCCAACTTTTTACCGATCTAAAGGTACTGCATACTTTTAGGCATCTTTCATTTACGAAAGCAGAATATTTTAAACACGGTTGCGCAAAAGATGGCGCTGTTTTAAAATAATGGCAAGATATGAATTGAAAGCGGGATATTCAAACACGGTTGTGCAACAGATGGCGCTGTTTTTAAATAATAACAAAATAGAATTACTTACTGCCAAATAGCCAACTGAATAAAATTTGTAATATTTGATTTCTATTTTTACTTTGTGGAATAACATTGTTATTTTAAATATTTAAAGCTCCTTTTACAGCGATTTACAATAATTTTTAGAATTCTATCAATAGATAATTACCTTTATATAAGTAAAGAGTCTTAAAATTTTGATTAATTTCAAAGCGAAATCGAACAAAATATAGTCAGCAAAGCTAGTAATATAATAAAATTAAATTAATTAATTATATTATAATCAAATCTAAACATGTGAAATTAAATGACCATAATATGACTAAAACCATACAATGTATATACAGATCAATAAGTAATGATAAACTTACTTTCATTGAGTTTCGACTGTTGTGATTTCAGACTTCCCACTGATAAATGTCTCCCTTTTTCCTCGTCGCAGAGTCTCCATAATATCCACATTTAATATGTGCCTGTCGAAAGCCTAATGTTAGCTAATCTGCAAGTATCGTTAAGTTTCCATGAGCTGTCACTAATACAGTTAACCAGTTCATTGTACCCATATTATATCAAAGCACCTTTCTGGTCTCCCTGCTAGGTTGTAGTAAATAATACCACACCACTTTGGTGGGAATCGAAACCACAACGCTGGACATATAGATTAGCCCACTACTCCCTACTAGCCCACCGGCTAAACCATATACCGGTTTAAAAATTATGCTACATACATACTTTTATATTGTTATGTTCGCAAAACCGTTTAATTTTTATTTTGTATACCCTTCACCACAGGTGGAAAGGGTATATATATGTAAGTTTGTCATTTCGTGTGTAATTTCTACAATATTCATTTCCGACCCCATAAGGTATATATATTCTGAATCCTTATACAAGGAGAAGTTGATTAAGCGATGTCCGTCTGTCTGTCTGTCTGTCTGTCTGTCCGTGTTGACGTTGAAATCACGTTTACCAAGGCACCAGAAGAGATACAAAAAGAGTTTCGAAAATTTTGGGATTGCAATTCAGCAATCATTTCTTTGGAGGCTGCGGGCCAAAAACCACGCCCACCTATATTTTTTCACGTTTTTTTCATTTTTTTCGGCTTTAATGGTTCTCATGTGATGTTTTTTTGTCAAATAAATATTAGAACGCGATAGGTAGATCGCCAGGAGTGAATTGAGATCTCTGTTTTTAGGTTGGTAGGGTTTTTCTTCTTTGATTTGTATTAAAGACCTTTATGGAAAGCAATACACATAGAGGTGGCCAATGAACCCACAAGGTGCCCACTGGTAAACAGGGGCAGTTACAGGGCACATTTGGTGGTCAATATGATGAAATTTTCTAAGGATTTTTTTTATTTAGTCTTACAATTCTAACTCATTATAGATTGCAAATTAAAAAAATTCATTAGAATTTTAAAAAAAATGTTGAAAAAAAATTTAGAAAAAATTGTTTAAAAAATATTTACAAAACATTTTCAAAAATACATTATTACAAAAACCTTTCGAAAAAAAAGTTTTTAAAAATTTTGCAAAAAATTTTTAAATAAAATTCTCCAAAAAATTTTTACAAACAATTTTCGAAATATTTATAAAAAATGTTCACTATTTCTTTGAAAATGAAAATCATGAGTGTAACATAATATAGTTATTTGTAATAGTAAGAATATATGTTTATACAGTAACATATTTTTTTAAATGCGTTTAATTGGTTTTAAAACCTAGATGCATTAAACAAATAGACAACATAAAAAACACACGTTTAAAGGTAAACGATTATTTTGAAGCCCTCAAAGCTACATGGCTACACAACCACCGTTGTGGCAGTAGTACCCGTTCTAATAGTAATAAAGATTTGTCTTTATTTTATGTGAGAAGTTATTCTTCAAATTTTTATTGCGAACCACATCTTGAGGTGCCGCAGAAGCCTTGAACACATTTGTTTGTCTTTACATTTTATGTAGTTGTATTTTTTTATTTTATTTGTGGTTTTTAATATGTATTATTATATTGATTAAAACTTTTTATCCATGGACATTTTATAACCTTTTTCACGTTTAAGTACCTAAATGGGGTATAAAAACATGAAAAATATATTTTTTTAATTTATTTATTTTTTTTAATTTTGCAGTAATGTAGATCCAAACTTGCTGTACATGTCTGTATAAATAAAATCTCCTTGGTGAAGTTTACAGAAGATTCGGCACTGCCGAATATAGCACTATTACTTGTTTATATATAAATTTACACATTTCGTATAAATTCACGTTAGAACATTAAAGTCATATTCGCGAAAATTGCATCTCTATCTTTAAATTTTAGTAATTTTTGTTACAGAAGCCATTGTAATGCACTTTCTATAAAAATATCGGGAGCCTACCTATTGCGGATCAAAAAACAACGTAATATGTATATGTGAAAAACATGTCACTGATGGAACACCCTTTAATTTTTAGCAACAAATCTTCTGTACAAATCACTACACTGTCGAAACACTCTTTATTTTTAGGTTTAATTTTGTATAATTTACTGTTTTAATAGGAACACCTTTTAATTTTTAGGTATATTTTTTTATACTTGTTTATATAGAGAACAAAGTTTTAATTACTGTTTGTAAATTTTAAGATATACATCCTACAGTTCAGGAAATAAACACATATACGTCTCTTTCAGAACACCCTATAAGATATAGTATTTGTTGTTATAGTAGCAACAGTTATACATCTTTGTGAAAATTTCAAGAGTCTACCTATTGCGCTTCCAGAGATAAAAGGCGCTGACAGACGGACGGACGGACAAACGACAGACATTGTAGCGAAAAAAACCCTTTACCTTTACCCTTTAGGTAAAAAACTCTAAAAACGAAAAACCTTAATAATTTAAAATTTTAGGAAACCTATAATCTCAAGTAAAGTTTTCGTAAAGTTTTTCTGAAAAAAAAAACTTATTTTTTAGGCGGCTCTCCAACACATATTTTAAGTTCCTTTGCGTTATTAGCAAGGAAAGGTTAAAACTAACACAATAAACATTAAAAGGAATTATAACAGTGAACACATTTTATTATATTGCAGCAGTTAAACTTACCTCATTCGTGTAAAATCTCTTTAATTTGAATGCCCCTAATATATTTACATTTTTGTGTTGTTTATTGTTAGTCGAACTGCTATCGTTGTTATTCTATTCTCACTGTAAAACTGTATCTTTGGCCATAAATCTACATGTACAATTAAATATGTCAATATGTACCGCACAGGGACTCACTGTGCATGAGTTATGTTTAAACTCATTGCTCTCCTAACATCCTTAGGGATATTATTGCGTATTTATTGCGTTTAGCTTTTATGAAGACAGCAGTATTATGTGGGTTTAATTAAATTTGTTGTTATATTAAACTCAAAGCAAAAAGTACCTCATTTTTTTTTCTTTATGAAGTTTTTATTTATTTGTCTAAACAACCACTCATTTTAGGTAATAAATTATTTTTATAAGGCCTTCTCGTTGATTATAAACCGATAGATAATAAAATTAAATTTTTTTTATTATTATTGCGACTGTTTTAATTCAGATAAATGTTGGCTTTAAGTGGAGAAAATATATAATAATTTGTTCAAACATAAAAATATCTAAAAAATGTATAAATAGTCTGAACTTTTTTAGTGTTTGAATATAACAGCGGAGAAGCTTAATGACATTTCGAGTTCTGAAATAAAAAAATACTATGATAACGGAAATACAAGAAAGTCAGTTTCCTTTCTTAAACCCTTCCGCGGTGGCATTAATTGTTATTGTACATTCTCAAGCTTTGACGCAGTGCTTCCGGGGTATATTGGGGCACGAGACCTTAGAGTGCCTGAACCGAATATAAAAGAACAACTCTGTGAATACAGGACTTTCGAGTCTCCACAAGTGCACATGTACCACGGTAACCGCTAGACGTTCAGAGAGTCGCCCAATTTATGTGACAGGTTATTGGTGAGGCGCCTTCAGGATACAAGTGGTAGCTGTGATTTTGACCAAGGTTTAAAGGGATGATGCACGGTTGGTCAAGTCTGCTTCTGCACTCTCAACAGTAGGCACAAATAAAGTGTCAGAAGTTAGATGGTGTCCGAAACTTTTCAAATAAAACTAAGTTGTTACCCAGCCATCAAAATTTTCCGACATCCATAAGATATCTGACATAAGGGTCTACAAAGAACTCAGAATCGTATACGAACTTTGTCAGAATTCTGACCCAAAAATAGAGGTACCGTGAAATATCTCCCAAATGAAATAAATCCAAAAAAAATAACTCCCAACAAAAAATTCAAAAATCCCATACAAATTGGAAGTTATTTCATAATGAAATAACTCCTAATTTTTTGGAGGTTATTTCATAATTTTTCATTGGGAATTATTTCGCAATGAAATAACTCCCAAATGAAATAACTGCTAACTTAATTCTGTTGAGAGTTACTTCATTTATACTGATTGGGAGTTATTTCATTTGACTTAAAATGCATTAATCTGGATACAGAGAAAACTTTTAGTCAGCGAAGCCGGTGTTTGTTATACCATAGAGAAGAAAATCCTTGCGCCCGGCCGAAGGCCGTCTATGCAGAAAAACTTTAGTAAGCGAAGCCTGTGCTGGTTGTACCATAGAGGAGAAAATCTTTGCGCCTGGCCGAAGGCCGGCTATGCAGGAAAACTTTAGTAAGCGAAGCCGGTGTCGGTTATACCACAGAGGAGAAAATCCTTGCGCCCGGCCGAAGGCCGGCTATGCAGGAAAACTTTAGTAAGCGAAGCCGGTGTCGGTTATACCACAGAGGAGAAAATCCTAGCGCCCGGCCGAAGGCCTGCTATACAGGAAAACTTTAGTAAGCGAAGCCGGTATTGGTTATACTATAGAGGTTAAACCCTTCTCTACGGCCGAAGGCCGGCTACACAGGCCGGGATGGGTCAATAATCTCTCTATAGTATATGAAACAGCGGATTCGCTAACAAAATATTGTCTGTATAGCCGGCCTTTGGTCATATATCTATGATATATGGTATGATATCAAAGTTATGGACCTCCTTCATCGGGAGGTACCTGTTATACCATAGAGGTTAATACAGTTAAAAGGTGCCCGGGTGCAAATATAATTTGCATTGGGAGTTATTTCATTTTTGTTGGGACTTATTTCATTTGGGAGTTATTGCATTTTTTTGTAAAAATATAATTGTTTTGAATTAACGGTTAAATTTTTGGATCTTATTTCATTTTGGCGTTGGGAGTTATTTCGTTTTTTAAATTTGGAAGTTTATTCGTTTTCGTTGGGACTTATTTCATTGGGAGTTATTGCATTGGGAGTTATTCATTTGGGAGTTATTTCACGGTACCAAAAATATATGAAGTGGCTGACACGTGGCATATTCTGTGTTTCTTGTCGATATTTCTGATAGAAAAAAGACATGAACAATTTTGTAAGTCTACTCTGAATTTTCCCTTTAACATTTGAAGTCATCTGAAAAGTCTTCTAAAATGTAACATATAAAGAGAGTAAAACTGAAATGTATAGAATACAAAAAATACCAGATTGAGCCTTTTTTACATGTTCTTTTATTTCCTGACAACACTTTGGAACAAGGTAAAAATAGAATTTATTTCTACCATGAAAATCTCTTACTCCTACCTTTTCCATAGCAAGTAACACAGTTAATATAGGCATTAATTGCCTGAGTGTTACTTCTCTTTAAATAAAAAAAGGAGGTTTCAACGAAAACAAACGTTCTGTGCCTTTAACAGGACTTCGAACATTCCTTACAGTCTTCTAAAGCGCGCCAACTCATTTTTTCAATAAAAATCCCAAAACAAGAGGAAAATAAAACAATTAAATTATACATATTTATATATAAGTATGTGATCTATCAGACATGTCGATATTTAAAACAAATAAAGTCTTTCCGGTATGTTTATACGAAATCTATCAGTAAGCGATCAGACATCTCGTAAATCATATTTTCCATAAAATATCCAAAAATAAAGTCGGAAATTTGTCAGAATTGTCTTCATTCAGATTTAGACAATGTCAAAATATTTTGCTGACTGGCAAAGAACATGATATCAAGTTGTCTGAAAATAATTGCATTGATCTTAGTTATATTCTTTGAATAATGGTTGGACTTAAGTTAAGCAAGCCTTTGAAAACAACACCTGGATTGCGAAGACATAAAAGCGAAAGCGCAATAATCCTTTCAAATAATCTCCGTTTGTGTTTAAGTCGATATTCGGAAAACATACCGCTAATAACACCAAAAGACGTGGACCAGAGTCTAATTGATTTTGATCAAGGCCTTAAAACAGCTGCCCAACATGCAACAGTAACTCAACAACCCGCTAGATACAATCAAATTTATTTTGTAGATGTCGAGCGGCTCTTGGCTGAAAAAAGAAAAATTCGAAGAGAGTGGCAATTACACAGATCTCCTTAACTCAAATCTAGACTCAAAGATTCAACCTAACGTCTAAGACATCTCTGAAAAATTGCTTGGAAGACCTCGACACAACTGCACAATCAGATTATTCATTATGACGTACATGTAGAAACCTTAAAATACAAGGAATGATACCGAAAAAGGCAATTTATTTGTTGGACACTTGAAGAAGGTTTTCGCTCCAAATATTTGTACTGATATAGTTGTGTTGCCACCAGTAGAGACTAGTGCCGAAGTACCCCTAAGATTTGAATTTAGCGATATTGAAAGGGCAATAGCGGATTTAAATACCAAAAAAGCCCCTGGCGTTGATAAAACAAGTAACAAGATGTTAGTTGAGTTACCCCGTATAGGTCGTAGAATTATTCTTTATGTTTTAATGCCATTTTGCATCTTGAGTACTTTCCTATAGAGTGAAAGATTTCTTTGATAACTATGATACCTAAGTCAGGAAAAGACCACACATAGGTAGAATCTTACAAACCCATTAGACTTTTACCAAACATATCAAAGCTGTTTGATAGAATATTAATTATAAAGCTGAACCCAATTCTGAGCGCGAAAGGATGTACTCCGAACTATCAATTTGGCTTCAAAAAACAACACAGTACGATCCAACAAACACACAGATTAGTAAATGTAATTAAAACGACCTTTGAAGAAAAAAAATACTGTTCTGCGCTTTTTATCGACGTTTCTCAAGCATTTGACAAGGTTTGGCACGAAGGCCTAAAATATAAGGTAAAGATGAACTTGCCCGAAAACATCTATAAGCTCCTAAAAAGTTATTTAACGGATCGAAAATTGAAGCCGGAGTTCCCCAAGGTAGTATTTTGGCACCAATTTTATATACACTCTACATATCAGATGTGCCAATTAGCACCCGAGTCCACACATCAACATTTTCGGATAACACAGGTTTTTAAGTATTCATGAAAGCGCCAAGTAGCATCACAACATTTACAATACCACATAATAAATTGGGAAAAATGGTGGAAGAAATAGGGAATAAAAGTGAATGAACAAAAATATAACTTTCACACTGCATAGGGAATCATACCCCCTATTCGCATAAATAATCAAATGATACCTCAGCTTTCAGACATCTAATACACAAATGAAATTAAAAGCAGTACAACGAAATTGGCTTATTGGCAGAAACTCCACCTTGAGCGTAGATAGTAAACTTCTTCTGTACAAGTCGATCCTCAAACAAATTTGTTGTTATAGAATTCAATTATGGCGCACTGCCTCAGGTAGCAATCTAGAAAAACTTCAAAGGCGCTAAAATAAGATTCTACGTATGATTACAGTTGCTCCCTGGTATATAAAAAAAGCAGAAATAGCGAAACATGTAGTCACATATCTAAAGAGGCTTGAATATCATCGAAACCCTTTGGCGCGTAACATACTGCTTTTCTTGGCCGTACATCAGAGGGATGACCCAGAAATGATTACCAAACCGTGAATAAACATTATTTTTGTCTAGCATAAAAAGTATATTTTTTTATTTTAGAATTCAGATATGAGTAATTATTGATAGTTTAAAAATTATTGAAGATACAATAAATAATACACGAACAAAAAAAAAACGATATTTAATTCAGTGAGGCTGAGAAGCGAAATTAACTTGGAAATTTTGACCATCATAAGTTTAGATGATATGTTTTCGGCAACCAAAGTTAAATGATATTGAGCTAATAGCTGCTAAGTTTGTGAAATTATTTTATTTGTCCTGTAACAAAATTTTTTCAAACATTGTAATATTTTTCTACCTAACAAATTTCTTTAAAATGTGCTAAAATAAAAGCCCAAGTTCTATTTAAAGCCCTCTTTAAAATTTATAAAATCAAAAAGGCTTTAAAAATAAAACTAAGAAAATTATGTTAAATAGTTATTGTAGTTTTTGACCTTTTTTTATATTTGAATTCTATTTTTTATCAAGCACAAGGTCTTTTTTATATAAAAATCTTTGAACAATTTTTTTTACAATATTTCGCTACACCATTGGGTAGCATCTTCAGGAAATATAGCTACTGCAACAAGATTATATGGACTACCAAAAATTCAAAAAGAAGATTTTCCCTTACGACCAATTTGTTCTTTCGTTAATTCTCCATCTTATGAATTATGTAAATATATGACGAGTATATTAAAAAGGATTACTGAACATTCGAGATATAATATTAGAAACTCACTTGAATTTAAATATAAAATAGGTAATATACATATAAAAGATGACGAAAAATTAATTTCATTTGATGTAGTATCACTATTTCCAAGCATACCTGTGGACTTAGCAATTAATATAATAGAAGAAAAATGGGATATTATAGAAAAATTTACAAAA
Organism: Phasia obesa; assembly: GCA_949628195.1. Classification (NCBI taxonomy): domain Eukaryota; kingdom Metazoa; phylum Arthropoda; class Insecta; order Diptera; family Tachinidae; genus Phasia; species Phasia obesa. The sequence continues at coordinate 67,493,226 of OX451215.1, read as the reverse complement.
ATAGAAAAATCCTTATTTCTAAGAATTCTTAAGTTTTGTATAGAAGATAATAGATATTTTCAATATAATGAGAAAATATATATACAGCAAAAGGGACTTCCAATGGGATCACCTGCTTCTCCAATTGTAGAGGATATAGTTATGGAGAAATTGCTAGATACTTGTATTGAAAAATTAAATATAAAACCAAGTATAATAACCAAATATGTAGATGATTTGTTTTGTGTTATTTCCGAATCAGCAGTTAACGATATGTCGGAAATAACACAATGTTGTATTAATGTTGTATTTAATAATTCCATAAAATTTACAATAGAGAAAGAATGCGATTCAAAACTTCCATATTTAGATACTTTAGTAATTAGAAAAGGTAACATATTGGTAATGGATTGGTACCAAAAACCCACAGCTTCGGGTAGAATTATTAATTATTTTTCTAAACAAAATAAACATATAATTATAAATAGAGCCAGAAATTTAATAGAAAAAGTACTAACCATTAGTGACAAGGAGTTTCTTAAAAAGAATATAGAGAAGATAAAAAATATATTAAGGGAAAATAATTTTTCAATTCAACTGATTAATAAATTACTAAATCAACATAAAAATAATAGAAAACCAAATAGAAGAAATGATACAGAGCCAAACATTTATAAATCAATTACTTATGTACCAGATTTATCAGAACGGTTAGAAAAATCAAAAATATTTGATACAGATAAATATAGGATGGCTACAAAACATATAATACATTAAATAGATTATTTAGCAAACCAAAAGATAAAATAAAAAAGTTAGATATGTCTAATTTAGTTTACAAAATACCTTGTAAAGGTAATGACAAAGAAAATTGTAATAAAGTTTATGTAGGTACTACAAAGAATAAATTGAAAGTCAGGATAGCTGGACATAAATCAGATCAGAGATACAGAGACAATATCAGTTTGCAAAAAACAGCATTATCTTCACACTGTTCAAAAAGTAATCATTATCCTAATTTTGAAAATGTATCAATTTTAAATTTGGAAAATAATTATAAACGTCGTTATATGTTAGAAATGCTACAAATAATTAAAGTTACAATTGAAAAAAGAATAAATTTTAAAGCAGACACAGAAAATGTTGCAAAAAATTATAGGCATTTAGTGCATAAAAAATAACATGAATTTAAATCAAATATTTATAATAAAAACATTAATTTTTTGAAACATTTCCGATTAAATTTATGTATATGAATTAGAAAATTTATTATGTTTTCTCTTAAAATGTTTGTGTTTTTGAATATCAAAATTTTCTGTATACATATGTATATGTTTAAAATATTTTTCTTTTTTATAATTATAATTTTTATTTGTTTCTTGAATGTATTGAAATGTTAAAATTTTTTATATTGATTGACAATAATTTTTTCATTCATTTGAATTTTTTCAATCATTTAAAATTTTTATAACTGTTAACATTTTTATTTCCTGAAGATGCTACCCAATGGTGTAGCGAAATATTGTATTTAAAAATTGTTAAAAGATTTTTATATAAAAAAGACCTTGTGCTTGATAAAAAATAGAATTCAAAAATTATGTTAATTTTAATGTAAATTAAACTCAAGGTACATGTATCAGGTAGCCTCACTATGGAGGGGAAATATTAAGGCAAAAATTATCAATTTTTTTTATATTTATTTTGACAGTTAAACTAACAATTTTTCCCCTTAAATGGAAGTTGAACTATCAAACTCCATATAATAAAAAATTAAAAATGTGCAGCTTAATATTTCCCCTTCGTAGTGAGGTTGCCTGATGAATGTGCCTTGATTAAACTAAAATCAAGTTTTTCGCCTATTAGAAACAAAATTAATTTATTAAAACATCACTTTCATTTAGTTGACAGCTCTGAAGTGTCAGCATAAAAAAATTAAAATGTATGATAACAAATTCACTAAAAATCATACCTTTACTCTTCAATATCAGCTCAATCTTTTAATTCACATTCAATTATCACATATTAAAATGTACACTTTTATACCAAGAATTTTTGGTATAAACTTTGTCATATTAGCAATAAGAAGAAATAAATTATTTTACTCAAACAATTACATTAGTTCTTTTTTTAATGAGAATTTATTCCGTTGAATTACAACCACGTATATAACGCCACTGTGGCCATTTGAAACAACCCATATATCCATCTTGCTTGACAAAGGCCTTTCCATCAGCACAGGGTAATTCCACGGGATCAGCAGCAATTTGCGTGCACACATAGAATTTAGTGGGATCTGGATGAACTTGAGGCTGTAACATATGTATGCCTTTACATGGTTCGACTTTTGAATGATAAACGCAATCATCTGCCACTAATTCTACAGGAAGGCAACCAGAGACGGTAGCGTTTTTCACGAAAAATGTATTTTCTGAACATGATTGTTCCATTGCCTTATTGTCACCCATACAGAAATAGAATTTGGTGCCATCCTCCGATCCCCATAGTTCTGTTTCTGACTTACAACCATCCACAATTATAGGATCATCTGGTGTTGCCATTACGACTGCCGTACACAAGATTAGAATAGCGCCCATCAAAAGTGTTACTAAAAATTATATATACATACATATAAATGCTAAGTTCTAAAATCTCATAAATTTTAATAAGAAAAATACTTTCACACCTTTAATCATATTTTCAACCGTTTTGTGTTTAGATTAACGCTTTCAAAAATCAACTAATTTTGATTGAATATTTGCCAATCATTTTTATATACGGGTACAAAAACATATTTTGCCCAAAAAAATTTAACTTATCTGTCTTAACTTATCTCTTTAACGTAGTTTTAATTTTTTAAAACTGTTAGTTCAAATATTGTCAGTATATTTAATATGCTATCCACTAGGTAACAAATCGAAAATGCAGTTAAGCGTCCCCAAATAATTTTATTTTTGAAAATTTAATATTAAGCTTCATTAGCTTTTATTAAAAAAAGTTGTTCAATATTTTCGGTCAGATGTAGTTCTGCGAGTTCTACGTCGATTAGTGTAAAAATATCTAATACATGTATGGAAGAAATGTTCGCCCTTAAGCGAATTTTCACATTTTGTCGCATGCGCTACTTTTTGGGAATTATTTGAGCGCATATCTTCACGAATACATATATACTTTGTGTGTAAATGTATGTAAATATTTAAAGAAAAATTTCAAATTTACCGTTGTTTTAAATTCTCTTTTCCATTTGGTTACTAAAATCTCGAGTTTTGTTAATATAAACCTTAGTTTTAAATTGTAGTTGAATACGTTCTTATATCAACAAGAGTGCCGTGTCGTATCTTCTATACCCTTCACCATGGTAATATTATTTCTACAGACATGTAAAGCATTATCCATATTGTTGACTCTTTACATAAATTAAAATAAGTCCTATGAGAAAAAACTCATTACTCAAGCTTTAAAAAAATAGAAGACAACGGCTACGGAGCTAAATGAAAACAAATTCCTTTGGCTACATTTGTCGCCGTGTAGTCAGCTACTTAATGATATTGAAGACGACAGCTACATCGTAAACTCTGACATTGTTGTAGAAATACCTATTTTGCTTTTATTAAATTAAATATCTTATTCAAAAAATAATAAATATTTCCAACAAAATTTATGTTTGTATAAGAAATTCTAATTTATAAATTTGTGATAGTTTCTTTTGTTGAATAAAATAAAATTGTCGCATACAAAAATAGAAATTAGCCCAAGTTGACTGTACCGTGAAATATCTCCCAAATGAAATAAATCCCAAAAAAATGAAATAACTCCCAACAAAAAATTCAAAAATCCCATACAAATTGGAAGTTATTTCATAATGAAATAACTCCCAATTTTTTGGAGCTTATTTCATATTTTTCATTGGGAATTATTTCGCAATGAAATAACTCCGAAATGAAATAACTCCTAACTTAATTCTGTTGAGAGTTATTTAATTTATATTGATTGGGAGTTATTTCATTTGACTAAAATTGCATTATTCTGGATACAGAGAAAACTTTTAGTCAGCGAAGCAGGTGTTGGTTGTACCACAGAGGAGAAAATCCTTGCGCCCGGCCGAAGGCCGGCTATGCAGAAAAACTATAGTAAGCGAAGCCGGTGTTGGTTATACCATAGAGGAGAAAATCCTTGCGCCCGGCCGAAGGTCGGCTATGCAGGAAAACTTTAGTAAGCGAAGCCGGTGTTGGTTGTACCACAGAGGAGAAAATCTTTGCGCCCGACTGAAGGCCGGCTATGCAGGAAAACTTTAGTAAGCGAAGCCGGTGTTGGTTATACCACAGAGGAGAAAATGCTTGCGCCCGGCCGAAGGCCGCCTATGCAGGAAAACTTTAGTAAGCGAAGCCGGTGTTGGTTATACCACAGAGGAGAAAATCTTTCCGCCCGGCCGAAGGGCGGCTATGCAGGAAAACTTTAGTAAGCGAAGCCGGTGTTGGTTATACCACAGAGGAGAAAATGCTTGCGCCCGGCCAAAAGCCGGCTATGCAGAAAAACTTTAGTAAGCGAAGCCGGTGTTGGTTATACCATAGAGGAGAAAATCCTAGCGCCCGGCCGAAGGCCTGCTATACAGGAAAACTTTAGCAAGCGAAGCCGGTGTTGGTTATACTATAGAGGTTAAACCCTTTCATACGGCGGAAGGCCGGCTACACAGGCCGGGATGCGTCAATGATCTCGCTATGTATATGGAACAGCGGATTCGTTAACAAAATATTGTCTGTATAGCCGGCCTTTGGTCATATATGTATTATATATGGTATGATATCAAAGTTATGGACCTCCTTCATCGGGAGGTACCTGTTATACCATAGAGGTTAAAACAGTTAAACAGTGCCCGGGTGCAAATATAATTTGTATTGGGAGTTATTTCATTAGGACTTATTTCATTTGGGAGTTATTTCATTTTTTTTGTAAAAATATAATTGTTTTGAATTAACGGTTAACTTTTTGAATCTTATTTCATTTTGGCGTTGGGAGTTATTTCGTTTTTTTAATTTGGAAGTTATTTCATTGGGACTTATTTCATTGGGAGTTATTGCATTGGGAGTTATTTCATTTGGGAGTTATTTCACGGTACCCAAGTTGACTACAGCTACAACTGTGGTCGTGTAGCCATGTAGGTTTGCCGGCTTCAAAATAATCGTTTACCTATAAATGGTTATATTTTATTTTGACAGCTTGTAGTCGGTATCCCGATGTTGTCTGTGTTTAATGCATCTAAGTTTTAAAACAGAGATCTCATCTATTTAAGAATCAAACGCACTAAAAATAATATGTTACTCTATATACATATATTCTTAATATTAAAAATATTTCATAGAAATATTGATTTTTTTTTTAAATATTTTGAAAATTTTTACAGACAATTTTCAAAATATTTGAAAAAATTTGAATATTTCTATGAAAATGAAAATCATGAATTACACTATTATATTTAAATTTTTTTATATTTTCTTTTTAATTTTTTTTTTAAATTTTTTTTTATTGATGAAATTTTTTTTTTAATTTTTTAGAATGGTCACACTAAAGCAAAAAAAATCCTTACAAAAAATTTCCCCATATTGACCCCCATGTGCCTTTTAACTGCTCTTGGTTACTAATGGGCTACCTCTATGTGTATTGCTTTCTATAAAGGTCTTTTATACAAATCAAATTAGAAAAACCCTATCAACCTAAAAACAAACAAAATCACCCCACGCAGGAGGTCAGGTTGGTCCCCTAGATCTGTGTGCACTCCATCCGATCTACTGGTCGCGGTCTAATATCTATTTACTAAAAAAATCAAAAGAGAATCATTACAACCGAAAAAAATAAAAACAACCTCAAACAATGTTAAAAACAGACGTAGGCGTGATTTTTTGCCCGCTGTCTCGATATGAGTGTGATGTAGCTGATGTAGCTTAATTTCATTAGCGTAATTTTCGAAACTATGCCTCACAGATTAAATTTCTGCTTAAATTTTCTGTATTTCTTTGGGTGCCTTGGTAAAGTTTATTTCAATCCGAACACAGACGGATATCGCTAAATCAACTTCTCTATTTATAAGGATGCAGAATATTTATATACTTTATGGGGTCGGAAATTAATATTGTAGAAATTACACACGGAATGACAAACTTATACATATATCCTTTCTACCTGCGGTAAAAGGTATAAAAAGAATTGCTTTTTAATTTAAAAAAATTAATATTTTTTAAAACAATGAAGAAACTATGGCGAACCGTGAAAAATTCGACTGTAAATATGACAGAAGGCTCTTCATCACGTATAATAGCTAATTTAAGCCAATGAGTCGTTATTATAATGCTAAAACGGAGAAATGTAGCTTCGTAAGGGCAGGCTAGAGGCCCAAAGCTATTAACTGATGGGAACGCACTCCTTCTAATAAGAAAGATGAGAGCTAACAAGTCGTTAACGCAATAAATGAAAATGTCAGACGATGGACAGCAAGAAGAGCGTACACAACATTGGCTGTGAAGAAATCTAAAACTACATTGATAGATAAAAATGTTTCGGCACGTTTACAATTCGCCATGCATCACAATGATTGAGCTATTGATGACTGGAAGAGCGTGGTATGGTCAAATGAGTCCAAATTAAACCGATATCAGCCTGATGGTAAATAGTATCACTGACTCCAATAGCAGGAGACATTCCAACGACACCATATTAAACAAATGGTGAAGCACCTCGAAGACAACGTCATAAAGTGGGGATGTTTACATCGTGGCATGCAGGTCGTTTTAAAAAAATTAATGGCATTATGAGAAATGAAGACTATTTAAACGTATAACAGACCTATCTTCCCAAGAAAGATTTTGTGTTTCAACAGATTGAAGATCTAAAACACACCTGAAAATTCATTGCGAATTGGGACTTTCAAAGTCCCGACCTCAATCCAGTTGAAAATTTGCAAACAATTGTAAAAAGACGAACCGGAAAAAATATTGAAGCTCTCCACCTAACTTAATCAAGTTGTGGGAAGGTGTTGTTGCCGACATTTGTTTTAATCAATTTTGGGCTTAAAAAGCCTTGATATTAATTAAGTCTGCGCAATCCCAAAGTTATAATCCTTTGAAATGGCACTAGCTAAATCCTGTAACATAAAGTTGTTTATAGTAATCTGCACAGCTCAAATTTGCAGTTACAATCCTTTTACATCACATTTTTTAATTTGTTGCTTAAATAGTTTTGTTTTCTTAATTATTATTGTATGAAAACAAAATTCACTATAAATATTTTAAAACTCCGCATTTCTTCTAATTACATGGCATCGCTTCCAAAATTCTTTCATAAATATTGGAAATGAAAAAAAATAATTTAAATAATTAATGTAGAATAAGACTATGAATCTTCTCAATATGAAAAAAGTGGGGAGCACTTTTTCTGTGTATTTAAATTTTTAATTAATTGGTAGTGGTAGGTATATAAAATTGTCGGACAATACCAAATATATAAATCTCTATTGTAGTTTTGTGGGCAAAAATAACTAATACCACCCAATCATATATATATATATATATATATATATATATATATATATATATATATATATATATATATATATATATATATATATATATATATATATATATATATATATATATATATATATATATATATATATATATATATATTTTATATATTATTATATATATTTTTTTTTTTGTGAATCATTAGTGTTTTCGAGACGTTTTCTTATTGCTTCTTCCAGGTCTTGTTTTCGTTATAAATATTTTTATTTATTTGCCTCTGAATTCTTTATTAAATCTATTTTTTCTTTGAAAATTAAATTTGTATTTTCAACGGTATATCAGATAAGATATAGCACTCTACATACATACATATATACCACAAATACACTTAAAGAAAAAATTCTACAAACTTGATCGTCATGAGCATAAAACATGAACCTGAAAACGATTAAAAATTTTTGTTTTTAAAAAAGTCATTTGGAAAGAAAAGAAAGCTCAATAATAACACAGTGCAACAGTGAACCAGTTACTTGGCAGTATAGGTCCGATTCTACTACCAAAGGGTAGTAAAACCCTGTACTCATTTTGGCGATTTTGGTGACCAATTGCTATTTATGGGCACTGAAACATTCTGAAAATCAGTAGGCCTTTTATAAAAGGTGTCATCAGGTTTTGTCTAATATTTCAGTCATACTAAGTGATGGGGAAAATTAAAGCCACGCTAAAACTAAACAACATACCAATATAATCTGAACATCCTAAATTTCTCATTAAGATTACTTTTTACCTTAAAACTTAAATTTACTAAGAATTTTATTTGAAAAACAACAACAAAAAATCCAACAAATACAACAACAACAAACAAGATTCAAATGAAAGAAATGTATATAACAGAAAACAATATTTTCACCAATTAAAGTCTTTAGTTGGTTTCAGATTAAAATAGAGCTGATAGTCTGTGAAGCCAATGCTCTTAAATCTGTATTTCGTCTTAGAATTTATTCTGGAGATTAAATAAAATAATAACAACAATAATAAAACTTTATTAAATAATTAATTGATTCAATTAATTGTTTAATTAGGAATTGTTTTTGTTCTGTTTTAAACAAATAATTATTTAAATCAATTAAAAAATTAATTGAACTTTAATTTAAAACTAATTAAAACCTTTAATTGATGAAAAAACTTTTTTCTGTGTAGGTTAGTAAAAAACTGTCAATTTAGAGGTACATATGTAAAAAAAAGTGCAGGAATAAAATTTTTTTTAGACATAAAATGTTAATTGAGTTTTTTCAACGAAATCTCAGTTATGTATATGTATACTGCCGAACAAAGTTAAACGCTATCACCTAGTATGAATAAAATATTAGACAAAAACTGATGACACCTTTTATGAAGGGACCACCGATTTTCAGAATATTTCGAGGCCCATAAATGAAAATTGGCCCCCAAATTCGAAGACCATAAATAAAAATTGACTAGCCTTTGGTAGTAGAATGAAACCTATACTATCAAATCCGTGTATTCTTCGAAAAGTTCTTCTTTGTTTCACTGTGTAATTATACCCTGTATTATGCCATGTTTGTTCGTATTTGTATTATGCCATGTTTGTTCGCCTCTCTTTCTCTCTCTGGAACTGTAATTCGTAGACTCTTGAAATTCACAGAAGTTGTATTACTATGGTCGCTACACGCAATGAAAAAACATGGTTATGGTATGGTCACAGCAACCACACTATGTTCTCTGTAACAATAGATGTTTACTGTGAACAAATTATAGTTATTTAAAACAATACCTTGGTCACGATAAACAAGTTTTTTGTTAACAGTTCATCATTCAATGGTTATACGCACCAAAAAAGCAACATGGTTGATTTGAAACATATTAAAATTCAAACCACAACCAAATTATTTTTAATATTTAAAAATTATAATCATAATATATTATTATTAAACATAGTATGTTAAGTTTGACTAAAAATAAACAAATAATGTTTGGTTTTAAAAATACATATTTTGGTTTTGACATTTTTTCAGTTCAGAAATATGTGTGTAAGCTATCGGTTCATCTAAAACCGTAAAAACATTAAATACATTTTTGTTGTCAACAAATAAATTTGTTTTTTATTATAAATGATAGTTTTAAATTAATAATATCAAACACATAAAAAGGTAAGCAGAAAATATCAAAATAATTATGTAAGTCTAAATAGAAATATTCGTGTATTTGTTTTTTGTTTTTTGTTATTTATAAATATATTCATACGTTGTCACTTATAACCATTTACATGTTTCAAATTATATTATAGAATGTTTATATTACAAACATAACTATGGTTGTATTTTACAATGTTATTTTTATGTAGACAATAATATGTTCCAACGACAACAATATTATTTTTATATATAACCATATAATTCAAACATAACATGTTGCTCTTGGATTATGGTTACCTCAACCATGTTTTTTCTTTGCGTGTATAATGACAAATACTATAAATTAAAGGGTATGTAGGCATACCCTTTATTTAACCTTATTTTTTGTACCGTAAGAAGCAGCCACTTGCAATTTATGTAGAGAATTTAAATCTATGTTTATTTCATTAATAAAAGGGTGGTTCGATAGTGATATGATTTTATGTATATGTCCTTAATAATAGTTTCAAGAGTGTCCCTATATAAAAAAATTAAATGGTGTCCCATAAACGACGAGAGTAAAAAAAATCTTGTACTTACGCAGTACGAAACTCTACGTATGAAAGCGTTTTTGACTTATTTTATTTATAACTAGTTGTGCCCACACACGATATGTGCGTAAAAATACAAATCAAATACAAATTTTATTCAATTTGCTATTTTGCAGTAAGTAATTAGAATTTTCTCATTATTTCAAAACAGCGCCATCTGTTGCTTAACCGTGTTTAAAACATCCCGCTTTCAATTTATATTTTGTCATTATTTTAAAACAGGGCCATCTGTTGCGCAACGGTGTTTAAAATACTACTCTTTTAGAAATAAAGGATGCCTTAACGTATGCAGTTCTTTAAATCAGTAAAAAGAATCGGCGTACTTGCACTGCTTTTTCTCCACTTTCACTTGGAAATAAGATATTATCTCCTCACAAAAGTTGGTTAAAATCCATCCAGTAGTTTTAACGTGATGCAAACAAAGATAGATAGAAAGAAAATGAGTTACAGTTTTATTATATATATATATATTTTTAAACCTTTTTAAATATTTGGGGCCGAATTCATAAAAAGTTTTTTTTTATAAAATATTTATGAAACAAAAATATTTTTTATGTATATGGCCCTTGTTATCTATCAGTAAAATATTTTAACTTTTGAGCTAAACTTTTTAATCTAAAAAAGCCGTAGTATTTTCCAAGTATTTTTTATAAGAAAAGTTAATTAATAAAAACATTCTTTAAGTGTATATACATATTTTCAAAGAATCAAGTAATCTAAATATTATTAAATTAATTGGTTCGCAGGTAAAAATTTGATGATCGTTTTCACGAAAGTTTTAACAAATTCCTAAATAATTTTTTGAGGGCAAGATACTTATTCTGTAAAACAAATTTGTATAAAAAAAAAACAATAAAGTTGGCATTTTTTTATATTAGTTAACAATCAACAGAAAATAAATTTTTTCTTCAAGGTAATAAATATCAGATAGCAAATTAATTAAAATTTCTTTATTAATGTTTTTGTTTTGGATTGCGTATTTTACACAGAGGTAAAGTTTTTATTTGTTTTTTATTTTTTTTTTTTTTGCGAGTTTTTACATTTAGTGCTAAGATGTTATGTGTATAAACTAATTAAATACATTAGATCTAGTATCTTTAATTAATTTTCCACAGAAAATTACAAAGTACTTCTTATGTGGACTATAGCAATTTTGCTAAATATACAATTCTTTGATGTTTGATTTACGCAAATTCACTTTGTAACTTCAACTCACGCTGCTTTCTTTTAGTTGGCTTTATAATTTTGACATATTTATATAATATGTAATATCTTCAACCAGACAGTGACCTAAGACTGTAGGCATTTTTTATTTTCTGAAAATGTTATTAAATTATTTTGATTTATTTTCAATAACCTAACTATAATTGGCCATAATTGGTTACAGTATTCTGCTTATATATATATATTATTAACAATTAACAAATATTGCAATAAAATTAAATAAAAAGCTAAATTTAACGGTATACAAATTAAAAAATAAAAATAATTAATAATGAAATTAATATTTAAATTAAAATTAATAACAGACAAATAAATAAAAACAGAAATAAAAATAAAATAATTATAATAAAAATGCGATCACAAAATTGCTCCAATAGAATCAAAACCCAAAAACTTTGTTACAAAGCACTACCAAATGATTATTAATTCCACAATAATAAAACTGGAGTGGCCTACACTCAAATTTACAATACCCAATGGAAACAGATATTTTTATGGATATATTACATAAAGAATAAAAGTTCAAAGTATATTCGAATCGAAAAATTAATAATTTTCGGTTTGGGGTGTTAAGTAAACTACCCCTGGACCCTTCTCGATTATGCTTAAAATTTATACAGCTCTTTATCTCCATATACCAAAGGCACACACTTAATTTCATTTTAATATGTCATACGGTATGACCTTTAGAGCGTTCACAAAATTTGGGAGTCAGTAATCTACCCCTTGCCCCTTCCAGATTTTGCCTAAACATTACACAGCTCTTCATTTACATATAGCAAAGGCGCATACTGAATTTCATTTTAATATGTCATGCGGTATGACCTGCAGAGCGTTCACAAAATTTGGCAGTAAGTAAACTACCCCTTGCCCCTTCTCGATTATGCCCAAAATTTATGCAGCTCTTCATCTTCATAAACCAAAGGCACATACTGCATTTCGTTTTAATGTGTCATGCAGTATGACCTGTAGAGCGTTCACAAAATTTTGGGGGTAAGAAAACTACCCCTTGATGAAATTTTCAGGGAATCTTCAGAATATTCAGGCGGGTGACACTGTAAAGTCTGATTTTCGATTTTCGGTCTGCGGGCGGAGGGGCGTGCCAAAATCCAATTGTCATATTGCACCACCAGTGACATATATGTACATATATTTATTTTTTTGCTTTATTTTATTTGTTTTTTGAAAGCCGCCCGGAACCACCCGGAACCACCCGGAATGCCACCGCATGTATGTACTAACATTATAGGTTGGATCACCGGTAATTCTTATTCGCTACTTAAACGCACCAAAGTTAGGCAACGGAACCAGATTGACCATCAAAAATTGTTCACCAAATTTAATCAAGGCAGTGGCAGATTCAAAGGCGAATACGTACTTATTCCACGAATTCCGATTATTTCCAACGATTTACCATTCCAATTCAAGCGATTCCAATTCCCTTTGTATCTTGCCTTTGCTATTACTATCAACAAGGCACAAGGCCAATCATTGACTATTGCTGACTTAATATTGGAAAATTCATATTTTTTTACACGGCCAGTTGTATGTGGTTTGCTCCCGAGTTGGCATGACAAAAAATTTATGCGTTTTACACCAAATAAAAAACCAAAAAATCATTGTCTATCAGCTAGCCTTAGGATGAAGTAATAAATAAATATAGTTTTCAATTTGCCTTAAATACATGCGTTTCTTTTTTGATTGAGCCCACATCTACACCATATGTAAGATATTCTGTAAAAAAACTTTATGATAGGTATTCAATGGATTTTTACTTAAAGGCCGTGAAATTCGTTAAAAACTCAATTTAAATAATGTGGTAATACAACACTAATGTTTTCTAAGGGCCAGCAACGTGAACCGGGTCAGGTAGTTTTTTATAAAAATCAAGCACAGCCGTGAGTATCAGATAGAGAAGGACAAAAAAGTTTCGCAAGTGGTAAAGAGGTCAGTCTTTCAAAGAACTCCGTTTTTTATTGACCGCAAAAGAAGGTCCCTTATACCCCTAAACAAGTAGACTTAATTTCTAAAAGCCTTTTGACAGGTAGTCCAGAAAGTTAGTTGGATATATAATCAAAGTACCTCAAGCTAGATAAGTGCTTCAGTGACAGTTTATGGAAATTTCAATTATCATTCTGCACAATGTGTCGGGAAGAAGCTCAGACGGTAGCCAACATATTGCGTGAATATCCAACACTGGCTACCATAAAGCTTAAAACCACTGGCAGATACATGTAAAATGTGGATGCCACAGGAGATGTTATCTAGAGACCAAAGCCAGCAACTACAAGAGACTTCGTGATGAGAAAGAAGGTCAGCCTAAAATTACTACAGTCGAGAATAAAGGCAAACACTTTTTCATCATTTAAATTGTTTTTATATATTTTCTTTTTAATAAATTAATTATTTAGGCCTAAGTTCTTGTTTATAAGGAGACAAAGAAAAATTAGATACCAGCAAAACAGATTGCATTTTCTTTTTACTTACAATTGTTATATGTATATCTTACTATTAACGAACTTTTGATTAGTAATTACAATTAGATATTTTTCAAATTGTGTGTTTTATAACTAAAATAATAGTGATGAAGTTAAAAAATTCAATGCAATTTCAATGCAAATTTGTTTTCTTATTTTATTATCTTATTTTCTTTATCTCCTTAAAATAAACTTAAGCCTGAAACACTAAAGATTCGTAGAATATTAAAAACCGAAAATTCCTGGAAAATTTGAAAAATACAGATTTAATTAAATAATCAATATTTATGACACTTACTATAATAGGATTATTTCCAATATGTTTTTTCTTCTGATACAGATAATATTTTTACAAAAAAAATTTTAAGATATAAAAGCAAAGCACATTATGAGTTGCATTCTGACTTTTGTTTTTAGTCGATTATTTATTTATGACTCATTTTAAATATTAATTAATTTATATTCTTAAAAGTAAATGTTTTATTATCTTATCCTATCTTATCTTTAAACCACAACAACAACAAAAATAATTACCCAATGATTTCACTCCACCTTTATTAGTAACAAATAAATAATGATGAATGTTTCTTTTTTACTTTAATTGAACAATAAATCAGTTTGCATAAGAATAGACAAAACATAGTCGTCTGCACAAAGTAAATTGAAAATGTTTAGGATTCATTGCACTTGTCAAACAAAATGTTTTACAAAATATTGTGATTTAAAGCATTTGCAGTATAATTTTTGCCATTTGCAGGAAATAATAAAAAAAAAACAAAAAAAACCAAATCGGATTTTCCTTACATGAAATGCTTTGCATAACACACAGTAAAAATAGTAAAACTATTATATGTTGTTATAGTATGTATGTATGTACATATTTGTAAAATGGCAATAATAATGCACATTGGGACAAAAAAAAGCTTATAACAAAAATTAAGCATACCACATATCAACAGCTAAGAATGCTAAATACCGTCTTTTAATAATATACTTATACACACTATTTGAAATTTATAAATTTACAGAAAACGTTTGTAGAAAAAAACAAGTAAAAGTGCTATATTCGGCCGTGCTGAATCTTCTATACCCTTCACCACGCTGATTTGATTTATACAGACTTGTACAGCATTATCCATATTATTGACTCTTTACTTAAATAAATTCGTATGAGAAAAAATCATTATTCATGAGTTAAAAAAATAGAAGACAAATGAAAACAAATTCCGTTTGCTACAATTGTCGCCGTGTTGTCAGCTACTTAATGATATTGAAGCCGACAGCTACATCGTAAACTCTGACATTGTTGTAGAAATACTTATTTTGCTTTTATAAAATTAAAAACCTTTTTCAAAAAATTATAAATATTTCCTCCAAAACTTTTTTTTGCATATGAATTTTTAATTTGCAATTTTGTGACATTTTCTTTTGTTGAATAAAATAGAAATTAGCCTAAGTTGACGACAGCCACAACGTTTCATTTTTGACAGTTTGTAGTCGGTATTCTGATGATGTCTATGTGTTTAATGCACCTAGGTTTTAAAACAGAGATATCATCTATTTAAAAATCAAACGCATTTAAAAACCTATGTTACTCTATATACACACATACATACATATGTATATTCTTAATATTAAATATATGTTATGTTACAGTCATGATTTTCATTTTCAAAGAAATATTGAAATTTTTGTTTTAATTTTTCGAAAATTGTGTGTAAAAATTTTTTGTAAAAATATTTTTTTAAAATTTTTTGTAAAATTTTATTCGAAAATTTTTTGGAAAATTTTTAAAAAAATTTTTTTTCGAATATTTTTCTGTAAAATATCTTTTTGAAAATGCTTTGTAAATTTTTTTGTTTTAAAATTTTTTTTAAATTTTTTTTTAAATTTGATTGAAATTTTTTCGTTAAATTTTGGACCTTTCTCCAATCTATATTGAGTTAGAATGCTCAGACTAAAGCAAAAAGAAATCCTTACAAAAAAAAAATTTCATCATATTGATACATGGGGGGTCCTTTTAACTGTTCCTATTTGTCAGTGGGTACCCTGTGGGTCCATTGGCTACCTCCATGCGTATTGCTTTCTATTAAGGTCTCTAATACAAATCAAAGCAGAAAAACCCTACCAATCTAAAAACAAACAAAAATCGCCCCTCGCAGGGGGTTATTGATCCCCCGAGATCTGTATGCACTCCTTGCGATCTACCTGTCGCAGTCTAATATTTATTTGACAAAAAAAGGAAAAACAGAATCATTACAGCCGAAAAAAATTAAAAAAAACGTAAAAAAATATAGGTGGGCGTGGTTTTTGGCCCGTAGCCTCCAAAGGAATGATCCGATGCTGCTGAATTGCAATACCAAAATTTTCGAAACTATGCCTGACAGATTGGTGTGCTTAAATTTTTTGTATCTCTTCTGGTGACTTGGCAAATGACATTACCACACTAACACGGACAGACGGACATCGCTTAATCAACTTCTCTATGTATAAGGATCCAGAATATATATACTTTATGGGGTCGGAAATGAATATTGTAGAAATTACACACGGAATGACAAACTTATATATACCCTTTCCACCTGTGGTGAATGGTATAAAAACAAAAATGTTCAATGCCGAAATGTGGTCTTGCATCCTAAAAATATATATCAATAAATAAAAATATGCTAATATTGTTGTAAATTATTTTTTTATATAAGCAGAAAACAAATTTGCACCAAATAAAGACTTTTAATTAGTTTTAAATTAAAGATCAATGAATTTTTTAATTGATTCAAATATATATGTATTTGTTTAAAGCGGAACAAAAAAATACTAATTAAACAAATAATTGAATAAATTCATTATTTAATAATAATAAATTATAAATTATGTTTTATTCGACCTTTTTAAGTATAATTGAAGGAAAAAATTAAAATTAAACTTGAGGTCAAGATGTGTTTTATTTAATATAAATAGAAAATATTACTCCTTTGGGTAGCAACATCAGGGCTAAAAAGGTTTATAAATACATAACATTTAAACACATAACATTAAAAAACAAAACACATTCATTCATTATTTAATTGAATTTTAATCTGAGACTAATGAAAAAAATATTTTTTTCTGTGTAATAATAAATTAAAATTAAAAAATAAAAAAGTGATGGCAAAAAAACCATCCAATTGTAGAAGGACAGTAAGGAAAAATAAAAATGTGGTTTGTTTGTTGGTGTTTTGTTGAAGCTTTAATATTCTGTAATATTATTCTATTAACATGCATAATTCTCATTGTGTTTTGTAGAATTTTATTACTTATAGAGTATTTTTGGTTTCTCTAAAATTATGACAGTGTTGGGATTTGTGGTACAATTGTACCAAATTTGCTATAATCGACACATCAGTGGTACACTTCATGCCTTTTTGGTACAATTTCATATAAAGTTTATTCGCTAATTTTTTTATTTAATGAATATTTTTTGTACTTTTTCTAACAATAAAAAACATTTCGAATTTTATAGAATTTCCAACCCTGACTAGGACTAACTAAATTGCACTATTCTTGATTTGTGTTCAGGACTTTTATTATTTACTTTGATAACACTTTTATGTATAAGTAATACGTAATTTAGTCTGCAAGGCCTTTTCGCTAAACTACAGCATTTTATGAATCGCTTCAATTAGTTATGGGCAGTATTCGGCTAATATATTTTTAAAATTTTTCTAGTAAGAAATCGTAAGCAGTGTTGTCAGATTAGGGGATTTATCCCCAAATCGGGGATTTTTATTTGCTAATGGGGATTAAAGATTTGGTTTGGGGAATGGGGAATTTTCTGGGGATAATTTCAATATTTTGGGGTTTTCTGGGGATTGTTATTTTGATTTCATTATTGTAATTTTATTATTATTTTAATCGTTCGTTAATTAACTGATAAATGAAGATGAAAAAGATGCAACGAAAGTTATTTAACCAATAAAAGTTAATTCATAGAATTTACCCTGGATGATATGGATCTTGCTTACGATCTCAAGTAAGAACTGAAATCTGCAGATGCTCCACGGTCATTTATTCAAATACGTTCTTTTTATATCTTAAAAGTTTAATGCACAAAATGGTAAAAACTTGCTCGAATCTTTTTTTTAATTTTACTTTCTTTTCTTTCTTGAAGTAAAATAGGAGTAGATTTGATATTGTAAGGATAATTCTTTATCCAAAACTTATTTAATGTACTCTGAATTATCCTTTTATTTCTATAATACAGTTTTTGCATTTTCAAAAATATTGACATTTGCAAAATTTCAACATTTACAAATACAATACAATACAATTTGCAAATGCAATAGCAAATGGCAACTTTTTATCACTATTACATATTGAAATTAAAAAAAAATATATATTTTATCGTTCGACCCTAACGTACATGTTTAAGACAACACTACCTGCGGATCTTTTTGCTTGACTACAGAGTCTTTGGTGGTTGTCGAACCCCCAGACTGACAGATAAGGTGCTATACCAATCAGTCTATCGCAATTTGTTGTAACTCTTTTAATTAATGGTGAGGCAAAAAATTAACCAACTCGTATATTTTTATTACTTAAAAAATATAAACCTTAATGTATTTATGCGATAATTTAAATTTGGGAAAAATTAAATTTGTTGGGGTGATTTTTGGGGATGAAAATTTTCAAATTGGGGATGCAACTCGAAAAATATCTGGGAACCCTGATCGTAAGGTCTTTTTTAATAATTAGATGACTCTTTAAGTATTTTTAAAAATAATTCCAGTCATATTCTATGGGATTAAGATCCGGTTCGATCTTTGTTCGATTTTCAAGCACTTGCTTAAAGCAAGTTCATAAGGAAGATTTTGCTTATGAAATAGGCAAAATAATTGTTAGTAAATCAGCAACACAAAAACAGAAATTCAAGAAATCAAAGTCAAATATCATTGCCTTAAAATGTCCTTGAATAAAATTTTTCCTATTTTAATGTCGACCTACTGTATGAAGTTTTTTTTTAACTATCGCCGAATTTTGGTACAATTGAATCTGATTTGGTACAATTTCTTCAATAGAGTGGTACAATTTAAACATTGTCAGATCCCAACACTGTTTCCTAATGATCTGGCCTGAGCAACCTGTGAAATACGTATAGGAACTAGCTCTTTTCATCCTACAAATAAATAGCATTTTTATTATAAAACGTTATGGGTAATTAGCATAATATTAAATAAAAAGTATCTTGATCGTGGTATTAGTAAGATTTATAATTATTTTTTAATTTTATACCAACTCAATTCCGATTGAAAGTGGTTTTAATTCCGAAAGTCGAGTTGTTAGAAATTCTTCCGAACGAAACCGGAGTAAATAATCAACTTAAAATAAACGCCCTGACAATTAAGAAAAATTGTTGAAGAAAAATGGTTGGAGAACAAAGGTGAATGAATAAAAAATGTACTCATATAACTTTTACACTGCGTAGAGTATCGTGCCCCCCTATTCGCATAAGTAACCGAACAATACATCAGCTTTCAAACGTGAAATATCTTGGCTTACATCATGACCGGCGCCTTACTTCGAAGCGCCACATAGAATCAAAGTTAACACAAATGAAGTTAAAATCCATCCAACTAAACTGGCTTATCGGCAGAAATTCTAGTCTCGCTTTAGATTGCAAATTGTACAAGTGAATTCTAAAACCAATTTGGTATTATGGAATTCAATTATGTGGCACTGCCTTAGCTAGCGATGTAGAAAAAATTCAAAGACGAGAAAATAAGATTCTACGAGTGATCACTGTTGCTCCCTGGTATATAAAAACTGGAATATTCACAAAGATCTAAACGTGCCATCAGTTAAAGCACAAATAGCGAAACATGCAGTAACGAATTGAAAAAAGGTTGAAACTCATCCAAAACCGCTGGCACGTAACTCACTAAATGAAACTGATTACATTCAACTGAGAAGCAGAGATATTGCTTCTTTAGTCCGTACAACACAGGGATGACCCGCAAATGACAACAACAACAACCGTGAAACATAAAACTTTTTGTCTAGCACTGGCTGGACTTAACAAGTATATTATTTTATTAAGCGAAAACACTCATTTCACACTGTGTGGCGAATGCATGAAATTTAACTTAACTTTTGTTTAATATCTAAGCGGTTTAGTCTTTTAAACTCAAGTGTTATTTTTTCCAATTTTTGTACTGTTTACGTGTTTTGTTTAAGAGACATTTTGATTCGCCCCATTGTGCAATGTCATAAACACAAATTGCTTATCAAACATATTCGATTACAAAACACATTGTTACATTCAATGAAATATTTTTATATGGTGATTTCTTAAGCGTTTTTTTATTTTATTATTATTATTTTTTTTTTTTTTTTGAGGCGATAAGCGGACACTTGTCATTAAAATTTTTTTTTTTTATAATTTTATATTGATTTAAGCATGGCCATTTTGTAAATGTCTCATTCTAGTGTTTCAACATATGTAGCAGGTTACATTATTTCCAATAACTTAATAACAACTTAACTTATTTGCTAAGGTTGTCGGCGTTAACGGAGGCGATTTTGTTAAAAAGCCATTCGCACCATTACTACCCCTTTACCGCAAAATAACTCTTAAAAATGCGATCCTGAAAAACCAAACAACAAAGAGGAAACCTGTTGTGACCGTAACAATACTGACGATGGTAATGATGCAAGGAACTGTTGCTGCTTGTTATTGTTGAAAATAATGATGTTGGTGTTAATGTTGTTACACTTGTAACTGGAATTTTATGTTTTTTATTTATATTTAGCTCGAGGGCGTATTTTTTTTTTTTTTTTGTTAAACAAAACCAATGGTAACACAAAATGCATGTTTAAATGTTGCAGGAGGCAACAGTTTTCATTGTTGGCATTGTAGCAGTTATTGCATTTTTGAATTTTAGTTTTTTTCTTCGGTGGGGAAAAAAGTATTTTACAATCTAAAACATTTTAACTGATAAATGTTTGAGTGAAAATATGGTTGAACACAAATTAACAGTCAACCGACTGTTTGTTTGTTCGATTTCTATTAAAAATAACTAAAAATTTTATATTGTTATTAATTTAAAAAAACGATCGCCAACCGTATGAAACAAAAAATAAATTTGTTTAAATCAAAAATAATCCAAAGTCCTTTTATAATTTTGTGAACTCTAAAAGAAGATCCACTGGCTTTCCACCCGTTATGAAGTTTCAAGAGCTGAATCTAATGATGATCTTGCAATAAGTAATATGTTTGCTGAATTTTTTTCTTCTACATATACGGATTGCGATTGTAATAATTCTGATTCTAATATTTTCTCCGAATCACCAAATTTTCCAATATCTATTCCATTTTTCAACGAGTCGGTAGTTCAAGTCGGTAGTTTGAAGAAACTAAAATTTTCTTATAAACATGGACCTGATGTACTTCCTAGTTGTTTACTAGTAAAGTGTGCTGAAACTCTTGCTGTTACCCTTACAATAATATTTAACACATCAATTAAGTTTGGTTTTTTCCCAAGTACTTGGAAAGCTTCGTATATTATTCCGTATTTTAAATCTGGCAATAAATTTGACATCTCAAATTACAGGGGTTTTGCCAAAATGTGACATCAAAATCAATTGCAGTTACATCGGCTGTTCCACAGGGAAGTCATCTAGGGCCACTTCTTTTTTCATTATAAGGGTTCCGTACACAAAGTGTAAAAACGTAACCCTATTGTTTTCGCTACAATGCCTCTCCGTCTGTCAGTGCCCTTTATCTTTGGAATCGTAATAGGTAGACTTTTCACAGATGATGTATAGCTGTTGCCGCTATAGCAACAAATACTAAAACTTATAGGGTGTTCCAATAGAGAAGTGTTATTCATTCAACATATTACCTTAACTGTAAATAAAGGCCTTCTTGGATTCATCAAACGTTGGGCGAAGGAATTTGAGGATCCATATATTACAAAAAAATTATACACTTCACTTCTTCGCCCAGTTCTGGAATATGGATCAATAATATGGGATCCAATATACAACATACATATTGGCAGGGTTGAGTCTGTTCAAAAACAATTTCTCCTATTCTGGCTCCGTGGGTTACGGTGGAATCCATCAAATCTTCCATCTTATACAGCTCGACTTGGGCTGCCATCGCTAAAAAGTCGCAGAGTAATGCTAAACGTGATGTTTGTGCTGAACGTAATAAATGGCCATATCCGCTCCGTTTTCCTTATTAAAAACATTTACTTTAAAGTTCCACATCGTCCAACACGTCGCTATCATCTCTCAGTTAAAGTCTTTAGAACAAACTTTGCAAATATTGATCCGTTTCGAAGATGCTGCACTGATTTCAGTAGCCTTTATTATTGTATTGATCTGTCTGTCAGTAATAATGTAATTAAACGAAATATAATGTTTGTCTTAAATAATTAAAATATATGTCTTATGTTTGTAAATTTGTATATTATATTAATTTTCTGTAAGGATTGTAATCCATAAATAATTTCTATCGATAAACCGATTAACAAAAGATTATTTTTTCAAACTTTCCTTCAAAAACTGCTTTCCAGCGAAAAAAAAAATGAAAAGGAGTTGCACGATATTTTAATCAATTGACTGCAAGATTTCAACAAATAATTCATTCACAAGTTTAGTTAATCGATTTTCAGTTATGAAAACACGTTTTTAGTAATCATTCCCCAAACAATTTGTATCATAGTTCTACACTGAAAGAAAATAGATACCGAATGTGGTCACTCTATCTCTACGTTGCCAGTTTTGTTTGACAACGGCCGTTGTCAACTTGTCAAGGAAAGTGCTCGAATTAACAACGCAATGTTATCAAAGTTCATTTGTCATATTTGTCACATGACTTGTCACTTTTCCATGTGTAAATTCCAAACACGTCGTGTGAACCTTTTCAAACATAACATGTGTATTTTCCATGTGCACAATACATATGCCATTTTTCATTTAGAACGTGTTCTATTTTGATATGACAAAGCATCTGACATCCTGTAATCCCAACTTCATATTTTACTATTTTAGGTTTGTTGTGGTGCCAAAAGCACCAAAACGTTGCAAAAGCGCTAGGTTTTAATCTTTGCGTCAGCTGGCGTTGGCAATACAATACTGTGTGGCGGTTAAATTATATATTATAGGTTATGTCAGATCTAATAATTACACATGTACGTTTGAAAGCAAAAATTATAAACCGTATGTAAAATGGTTATTTTGACAAACACGTGAAATTACATATGGGTTATCAAACTGACAAGTCATATGACAAACACACGTCGTGTAAAACCACTTTAAATAGCTATTCTTTTGTTACGTGTGCGACACGTGCATAATAATATGAACACAATTTAATGTCATGAATGAATATATAACTGTATAATAGATGCAAAGTGATCTTTTTTAACGATAATAAAGTTTGGCTGACTTAGGTTTAATAGTTTCACAGTAGTACCAAATATTGTTGCTGTTACGTATGTAACGTGAAATTACCCCGGCTCTAAAATGTTGAGCATTTATTGGAAAAATCCATTATTTTTATTAGTCAAAAATTAAAACAAGAATTGATTACAGACCTTATTTTCTTATAAGCACTATTATGTAAAGGGTGGTTAAATTTTAAGGGCCGATGTTGATTATCACACAAATTATTTAGGAAATTATTGTCATTTCTTTTTACATATTTTGATAATATTGGTATGGTCCATTTACACTGACGATCCCGAGTCATTGTTAGTCGCGGTCACATATAGTGATTCGTTCAAGTATTTAAAGTCACTTGTTTCTCAATAGTGGGAATAACCTGCCGGATTGTGATTATATTATAAATATTGTTTGGGGATTATTTTCGGACATAGACTCTGACATGGTGCCGTGGTAGATTTTTCCACTTCAATTTGACAAAATATTTCTACGCTAAAGAACATTTTCTGAACTATTTGTTTTTTTAAAAAACAGACATTTTTAATTACATAAATATTTAATTACAAAATTTTTCACTGTAACACGAAAATAAAACTTAGGAAGTCAACGGAATGGATCAGTATTAACACGAGATGATATGATCAAATTTTCCACCATCTATGTAGTAGTTGAAGGTAAAAGTGATCACCCTGCAATGCTTATGGACAAGTGTGAGATGTCTCAGTTGAGATGCCTGCCGCTTCTTTGTTTATACCAGTTCGCCGGTAATCTAATCTATGCATAAAACGACCATTTCTGTATATGAAATATTTTTTGAAAATGTTGTTGCTGGTACTGATAGTAATCGAAGTGGAATACAAAACAGCAAATTTTGAAAAGTTTTGTCTCTCTGTCTGCTGTATGTGTATTAGTCTGTTTATCTTTCTCTCTCTCGGTCTGCATGTCTATCTGTCCAAACTTGGCAGCACCTTTTATTTTTGAAATC
The DNA here is from genome assembly GCA_949628195.1 of Phasia obesa. Taxonomy (NCBI): domain Eukaryota; kingdom Metazoa; phylum Arthropoda; class Insecta; order Diptera; family Tachinidae; genus Phasia; species Phasia obesa. The sequence continues at coordinate 67,468,875 of OX451215.1, read as the reverse complement.
AAGATATTTTAAAAATATTTACAGAACTCTACAAATATTTTAGAGTTTTATATAAATTTGAGAATTTTATTAATTTAACTATTTTATTTTAAGCTTTAGGTCTTTAAATAATTTTATTTATATTTTTTCAATATTTCGCTGCTCCTTTTTATCATCAGGAAAAATTATAAAATAATTTTATAATTTTTATTATAAAATTATAATTTGTATATAAAATTATAAAATTAATTTTATAATTTTTAATTAAAAAAATAATTTTATAATTTTTCCTGATGATGCTACACAAAAATTATCAAATTATAAAATTAATTTTATAATTTTTCCTGATGATAAAATTATTTAAAGACCTAAAGCTTAAAATAAAATAGTTAAATTAATATTAACAAAACGTCAAATAAACTATATAAAATAAAATTTGAGAATTATATATAAGGCCTACAGTGAGGTCCACAAATGAGTATATGTTTGTACTTTGAGCTCTTTTTATTTCATAAATATAAAAGTAATAAAGCAAATCCAAAAATTTTTATTGTCGTTTATAAACTAATAAAATTAATAAAAATTATATAAAATTAATGAATTAATTATTTAGGCTTAAGTTCTTAATTATAAAGAGATAAAGAAAAATTAGATACCAGCAAAGCAGAATGCATTTTCTAGACAGCTACGTCCGTCATCAGTACTCTTTGTATCGATCTACCCGGCAGCTGCAATTGTTATAAATTTTCTATTTATACAAACTTATCAAAGAACTAAAATCTGAGAAATTTTAATTTTACATTATATTTTCATAGAAGATAGAGCTTTTTGAAATTGTTTCACACTTGTAAACTCTATTTCTTTTTTATATTATACTACCAAGCAAACATTTTTCTTTATTTTAATTCTCTTTATATATTTTCTTTTATTTGAAAATGGTATATATCTGTCTTGCTATTAGCAATCCTTTGGTTAGCAATTAACAACAATTAGATATTTTTATTTTACAAAGGTATATTTTGATTATTAACACAATAGTGTTGAAGTTAACAATGTCAAAGCCGTACCCGCTCTGTGAAAATATATAAAGAGAATTAAAATAAAGAAAAATGTTTGCTTGGTCGTATAATATGAAAAATAAATAGAGTTTACAATAGTAAATTAATTTCAAAAAAGCTCTATCTTCTATGAAATATAATGTAGTGAAGTGTATAATTGTTTTGTAATATATGGATCGTCAAATTCCTTCGTCCAACGTTTGATGAATCCAAGAAGGCCTTTATTTACAGTTAAGGTAATATGTTGAATGAATAACACCTCTCTATTGGAACACCCTATAAGTTTTAGTATTTGTTACTATAGCGGCCACTGCTATACACCTTCTGTGATAATTTCTAGCGTCTACCTATTATGGTTCACAATTTAGGCCTTATACATGCAAATCACACCACTATCGGAACACCCTCTAATTTTTAGGTTTATTTTTTTATACTTGTTTATATAGCGAACTAAGTTTTAATCACTGTTTTTAAATATTGATTCTATGCCTCCTACAGTTCACGACATAGGCACATATTCGTGAATAACACCTCTCTATCGGAACACTTTTTAAGTTTTAGTATTTGTTACTATAGCGGCCACTGCTTTACACCTTCTGTCAAAATTTCTAGCGTCTACCTATTATGGTTCACAATTTAGGAATTATACATGCAAATCACACCACTATCGGAACACCCTTTAATTTTTAGGTTTATTTTTTTATACTTGTTTATATAGCGAGCTAAGTTTTAATTACTGTTTTTAAATCTTGAGTCCATGCCCCCTACAGTTCATGAAATAAACACACATTCGTGAATAACACCTCCCTATCAGAACACCCTATAAGTTTTAATATTTATTGCTATAGCGGCCACATTTATACCACTTGTGCGAAAATTTCAAGAGTCTACCTATTATGGTACAAAACTTAGGCCTAATACATGCAAATCAGGCCACTATCGGAACACCCTTTAATTTTTAGGTATTTTTTCTTAGACTTGTTTATATAGCGAACTAAGTTTTAATTACTGTTTTTAAATCTTGAGTCCATGCCCCCTACAGTTCAAGAAATAAACACATATTCGTGAATAACACCTCTTTATCGGAACAACCTTTAAGTTTTAATATTTGTTACTATAGCGGCCACTGCTATACACCTTCTGTAAAAATTTCTAGAGTCTACCTATTATGGTTCAAAACTTAGGCCTTATACATGCAAATCACACCACTATCGGAACACCCTTTAATTTTTAGGTTTATTTTTTTATACTTATTTATATAGCGAACTAAGTTTTAATCACTGTTTTTAAATCTTGAGGCTATGCGTCCTACAGTTCACGAAATAGGCACACATTCGTGAATCGGAACACCCTATAAGTTTTAGTATTTGTTGCTATAGCGGCAACAACTATACATCATCTGTGAAAATTTCAAGAGTCTACCTATTACGGTTCCAGAGATAAAAGGCGCTGACAGACGGACAGACATTCTAGCGAAAACAATAGGGTTACATTTTTACACTTTGTGTACGGAACCCTAAAAATGACGAAAATTTCAAAATCCACCGAGGAGAGCATCCGGGCCATGACTGAAAGAGGCTGTTCTACCCGGTAAATTGCAAAAGAACTTAAAGTGAGTCAATCAGTGGTCATAAGGGTACAAAAACGGTGTTCGTTGTTCCCAAGCCTCAAGTTAATAGGTCGTAAAAAACTTCTAACTAATGCGGACGCACGTCTAATAATGAGAGAAATGAAAAGAGATATATTTTTAATATATATTTTTAAAACCCATTAGTCGGTGGACAGCATGTAGAGCCCTTCGCGACATTGGTTATATTGCAGCAGTAAAAAAACAAAAAACCTACATTGTCGGAAAAAAATGTAAAGGCACAATTAAAATTTGCCAAAAAGCACAAAACTTCGACAGTTGACGACTGGAAACATGTGATATGGTCAGACGAATCCATCTTCAACCGTTTCCAATCCGACGGTAAATAATATTGCTGGCGCCCTGGTGAAAAAATTCAAAGGCTTCATGTGAAGAAAGAAGAATATTTGAGGATTTTGTAGACTCATCTTCCCGATTTTGTAGATAAGAGCGCCTATCCTGCAGAAGAAGTAATTTTTCAGCAGGATGGTGCTCCAAAACACACGTCCAAAATCGTGAAAGAATGGCTTGGTGAGCAAAATTTTCAATTAATGCAGTGGCCAGCACAATGTCCCGACTTCAATTCGATTGATAGTACCAATCAACCCCTACCAATTTGGAGGAGCTTTGGCAACGGATCCAAAATGAATGGAAGAATATTCCAAATAAATTGTACAGAAATTGGTGAAGAGTCTGCTAAATCGCGTAAATGATGTCTTACAAAATAAAAGGCTTTGGACTAAGTATTAAAAATATCCCGCAAGATTTTTTTGTAGCTGACAGTGCCCCATACTGATTTGTATAACACCATATTAGTTTGAGGATCAAATTGTACAGTACAAATTTGAAATCGAATATGCAGTTTAGTACATTCAACTTCATTTGTGTTTACTTTGATTCTTTGTAAGTAAGACACCGTTGAGGGAGTATACCGAGGTATTTGACTTTCACCTTTATTCTTCATTTCTAAATTCATTATGAGGTCTTGTAGATATCGCGATGCTACTTAGGAACTTTCAGGAATGTTTAGAAATCAGCAAATGCCGATGTGGAATTCGGTTGCTAATTGTTATATTCGAAGTATAAATCAAATATTAAATTATTCCCAATATACTATCTTGGGCATCTCCAGCATAAATTGGCTGAGGTGAACTAAAAAAGTCTCCTACTCTCAGTATGATCTTACTGATCAGTTAAATAAATTTCTAATTGGTTATATAAGGTTTTGGACTAGTTCAGCTTTAACATATGTAAATAATTTATTCTATATTTTATCAAGCGTTTGGGATACGTCTATTAAAAGGGTTGAACAATTTTTTTTCCTTTAACGCCTTTTTAACTAAACTTACTAATCTGTGTGTTTCTTCGATCGCAGTATGTTTTGTGTGAATCCAATTTAATGGTTCGGAATGCGTTCTTTCTCGCTTGGAATTGGGTTCAGCTTAGTAGTTAAAATCTTTTTGAATATCTTTGAGAAGTATGATAGAAGGTTTCTGCTCTGTATGGTTCTACTTTTGAGTGATCTTTTTCGGACTTATCATAGTTATCAATGTGAAACCTTGTAATTGGAAGGATTGGCGTTTAAAATAAAAAAAAAATATTCTTAGTGCTATACGGGACAACGTAAATAGCAAAATGTTGCTGGTTATTAGGGCAATCGACTAAATTATCTGATGTCATATTTTAAGTGCTTTTTTATCTTTTTTTTTAATTTGAAATTTGAAGCCAGGTATCATGTTTGCGTTTTAAAGAAACAATTTGTTTTTTTTAACGATTATAATTAGTAAACATATAATTTTATTTTTATATTATATTTTCATAAATTCGTAGCTTTAAATAATAGATAAAATTTTCGTCACTTAACTATTTTTATTTAAATCCAATCAAATGAAATTTCAATGACAACAAAATTATATGCAATATAAACACTTTTTAATCTCAATCGTACTCGGGGTTTGTTTTAATTTCAATTAAATTTGTAAATATTTAAAACTTTTTTATTATTATTAAATGCTCTTTGTTTTTATTATAATTAGTTTATAAAATAAAACTAATTGAGTGAAGTATGTATGTAAAAAGAGAAATAATTAAGAAGGTAAACTATTTGTTTAACCATTAGTTGGTTAATAATTTTTAATTATCGTTAAATTTTCAGCTTAAAATACTAAAATATAGAGATCAGATGTTAGTGTAAAAAATTGTATAAAAGTTATTTATACATTTTAAATTTATGGAGCATTTAAAAAAACTGCTTTACAAATGTAGCTGTTTGCAATTGCCCTTTTAATTTTAATATGCACTTTGTTATTTATTTAATTACACAGTTTAACAGAAAAAAAAAATGATGGGATTCCGATGATTGATTATGTGTCAGCGTTTTAAAAGATTACCGGAATTTTATTTTAGAGGTGTTTAAAGTTTTTTAGCTGTGGCTTGTTCTTGCATCGTATCTACACATATAATAAAATAGTAACTCATTTCCCATCTGTCTGTTTCTCTTTCTGTCTGTGTTCGCATCACTTAAAAACTACTGGATAGATTTTAACAAAATTTTGTGAGGAGGTACCACAGTATACCGATCCTATTATAGCATTCATTTTTTTCGTAAATATATCTTATTTCGAAGAGAAAGTAGAGAAAACGTAGTGAAATTACGCCGATTTAAAGGTCATGCATTCTTTAAGGCATCTTTGATTTTTGAAAGCGGTATATTGTATGCAATATTGCGCAACAGATGGCGCTCTTTTAAAATAATGTGTTGCTCATTTCCTGTCTGTCTTTCAGAGCTTTACAATAATTTTTAGAATTTTATCCAGATATGGGTACATTTGTACAAAGTAAATACGTAAGAGTCTTACAATTTGGTGTGGATTACTTTCAAAGCAAAATCGAACAAAGTATTGTCAGGTCGCACACAAAGTGGGTGGACACAGCTAGTCTTTATATAAAACTATGTTTTCTTTACATTTGATGTGTGGGGTATGTGCATCAGATTTATAGAAAATTTTATGGCAAACATTTTTGTAGCTTTATTCAATTCATAAAAAAAATCAAAAAATTGTAATTTTATGTTTGTTGCCAAGGTAACATTTTACACAGAAAAAATCATTTACTCTTTTTTATTTGGTCTATTCAGTTGTGAGTTCCAGGGTATTAAAAATGGAAGTCAACAAAGAGAAAATTCGAAACATTTTCTTTGATAAAGAAAAAATTGCAAGCCACAATATTGTCGTATTTAAACCTTTTCACCATCCGTTTAAGAAATGGGGACTTCATTCCGTTTGGTCACGGTTTAATGATCGATCTTTAGCTTCCGGGCGATACTACGACTACTAATATGCCGGTCAACTTTGATTATTTCTATGATTTTATCGACATTTTCGACGACGGGCCTGCCTTTGCGAGGTGCAACTTAAAAAAAATTGCACGTACATTATTACAGTATCGGCACTAAAAACACCATTTAGAATTACAGCCGCCTGGCTGGCAATATCAAATAGAAAAAGAAAAAAACTGTAAAATGTACTAAATTTTCTCTTTGTTGACTTAATTTTTAACACCCTGTAATTCACAACTGAATGGACGAAACAAAAAACAGTAAAATATTTTTTTTGAGTGTGAAATCTCACCTTAGCAACGAACGTAAGTTTTAAATTGTTTAAATCGATAACTGACGAAATCGATACTTTATCGATCACTTTCCCCTTACCTTTTCCGCATAACGTCATAGTCATAATATTTATGGCATAATTCTTATTTTTCTTTGAACGTTACAATATAATTGCAAGTTAAATTCTAACTTAATTATCGAGCTTACTAACGAAGAACTTCACTCGTTGCAGTGAAACACAATTTTGGAATCGAACCCACCACCCTTAGACTAAGAGATTAGCATACTACCTAAAAACCCACTGGGGCACCTCATTCATATTTTATATTACCGAAAAGCTACAAAATCAGTTTATATTATTTATGCAGAAAATAATTTAAAAATCATCTACGAGTTGTCATCAATAAAATGTATTATTAATCATTTTTGTATGGCTGCCTTTTCTCATTGGATACAAATTTTAAAAATGCGCGATTAATTCGAGTTTTTCGAGTAATTTAAAAATCTTAATCGATTAGTCGACTGAAATTTAAATTGCAAAATCAATTAATTGTTTTCTCAAATAAAATCAAAACTCGATTAAATGGTTACTTACTAGTAAATAGTAAGTAGAATTTTTAAACCCTTCACTACAGGTGGAAAAAGTATATATAGCTTTGTCGATCTGGTTGTAGTTTCTACAATATTAATTTCCGACCCCATAAAATACATGAATATATATTGTGGATGCTTACAAATAGAGTTAATTTAGCGATGTCCTTCTGTTTGTCGGTACGTATGTCCGTCTGTTTTCGGGTTAAAATCAACTTTGCAAAAGCAGCCGTAGAGATACAGAAAATTTAAGCACGCCAATCTGCAAGGCATAATTTCGAAAATTTCGCTAATAAAATTCAGCAACATCAGACCACTCAATTCAAGGCAGCGGAAAATAGAGCAACGCCTACCTATATTTTTTGTTTAATTTTTCATGTTTTTTTTTTTTTTTTTTTGCGGTTGTAATGATTTTTTTTTGCTTTTTTTTCACTATTTTTTATTTATTGTATCTTCAATATAACTGAACTATCAATAATTACTCATATCTTAAGTCTAAAAATAAAAATATACATGTTAAGTCCAACCAGTGCTGGACAAAAAAAAATGTATGTTTCACGGTTACTGTAATTTGCCGGTTATCCCTCTGATGTACGGATGAGAGAAGCAGTGTCCCTCCTTCTTAGTCGAATGTAACCAGGTTCATTCAGTATGTTACGGGCCAGTGGATTAGGATGAGTTTCAAGCTTCTTTAAATAACTTATGGCAAGTTTCGCTATTTCCGCTTTAACTGTTGGCACGTTTAGATCTTTATGGATGTTCGAGTTTTTTATATACCAAGGAGCAGATGTAATTATACGAAGAATCTTGTTTTGGCGCTGAGGCAGTGCCCCACAATTGAATGCCATAACACCATATTGGATTTAGAATTGACTTGTATAATAAAAGTTTACAATCTAAAGCTAGAGTAGAATTTCTGCCAATAAGCCAGTTTAGTTGGACTGCTTTTAACTTCATTTGTGTTAACTTTGTTTCTATGTGCCGTTTCCATGTAAGGCGCCGGTCAGGATGTATGCCGAGATATTTGACGTCTGAAAGCTGGGGTATCGTTTGCTTTGTTTTGTTAAATAAATATTAGAACGCGACCAGTAGATCGAATGGAGTGTACGCAGATCTGGGGGACCAATAACCCCCTGCGAGGGGTGATTTTGGTTTAGTATTAGGTTAATAGCGTTTTTCTGCTTTGATTTGTATTAAAGACCTTTATAAAAAGTAATAGACATAGGGGTAGCCAATGGACCCACAGGGTGCCCACTGGTAACCAGAAGCAGTTAAAAGGCACATCGGGGTTCAATATAAGGAAATTTTTTTACGTATTTTTTTTTTTTGGTTAAGTCTGACAATTCTAACTCAATATAGATTGTAGGAATGTTCTAAATGTAACCAAAAAAAAAAATTAAATACAATTTAAAAAAAAAAATTAATAATTAAAATAAAAATTTTTAAAACTATTTACAAAAAAATTTACAAAACATTTTCAAAAAGATATTTTTACAGAAAAATTTTCGAAAAAATTTTCAAAAAATTGAGATCAGGTCTTTGGCCAGCTCAAAGACCTGATCTCAATCCGATTGAGAATTTGTGGTCAATCGTGAAGAGATGGTTGGAACAGTACCAAATCGCGTAAATGATGTCTTACAAATAAAGGGCTTTGGACTAAGTATTAAAATATTCATATTCCGCAAGATTTTTCAACGCTGCAAAATTGAGTACATTGGAGTTGTTTTCGTTTTGTTTAGTTTTTTCCTAAAACTTGATGCTTTAAGTTTTGAATTTTACACTGTTTTGTAAAGTACCTAATACTAAACAAACCACAATAAAGTTTTTGAATTTGCTTTATTACTTTTATTTTTACCACGTGATGGGTACCTATATAAAGTAAATAATTTAACCATATATGAAGCACTGTTAAAATTAACGATGCAAAGTCTTTATAAATTTTCTTGATTTTAGTGGTCGTTTCACTATCTTCTATTTTCGTCAAGCTTGCTTTAAAGTTCGACAGGATCATAGATAATTTTTTTATAATGACTACTAATAAAGTTAAAAAAAATATTGAAGATTTTAAACTGCCCTCGTCATATAACAATAAGTACTTAAGACTAAGAAGCTTATCGCTGGTGTCAAGTAGAAAGACCTCAACTCTTATTTTTTACGAAATTGAGTTTTTCAGTGATTCCAATACATTTTACATAAATAACTTCTTCACAAAAATTGAACGCAATAGTGTAAAAAATAGTGCTTCTACAAGCAGTTTTACATTATAAATTACATTGTGAATATTACAGTTTTTATTCTGTTTTTACCTTCGCTGTAAAGTTAGAATTATTAAAGTTAGGACCGTATCTAGTTGAGACCAACGTCATGAAGTTTTAAAATCTAAATTTTATCTGTGCTCTAATTTTTGTTGTTTATTTAAAATCATGTGATCAAGGCATATTCATCAGGTAACATCACTAGGAAGGGTAAATATTAAGGCGTAAATTTTTAACTCTTTTTATTTTTTTTATATTGAGTTTGATAGTTCGACTTCCATTTAAGTCGACAAATTGTAAGTTTAACTGTCAAAATCCATATAAAAAATGATTTTAATAAACATCTTATTTTCCTACCCAATAATAGTTATTTTATATCTAAGCCTTGGCATTAATTTAAACACTTGAAATGACATTAATGAAAATTTCATTTCAATTTTACTAAACTGGCAATATTTTACATTCTCTTTTCATTTAAGATTCGTACGCATGTCATGCACTTTCATAGTTATTTAACCCAGCATTTTTAATTCATTTTTAATTTTAATTTTATACTCTTATTAAACAAAGTTTTTAATTTCAATTAAAACTTTGTCATAGTCCTTAGAATATGAAAATGTATTCCAGCCTGCCAGAACTATTACTTTTTTCTTCTCCTTTTTTTTTTTTTTTTTTTTGTTTGCTCCTACAAATGTGTGTGCGAACGATGTCTGTTTGTCAGGAAACACTATGGAAAGTTTGGTTGAGCCAGCCATCATGGTGATCATGTCATGGACGCGTACGAGTATAAAAATATATTTGCTGAAAATATAATTTTTTATTGAAACTTTTATAATTTGAATATTTCGTCAGTTTTTTATTTAATTTAGCACAATGAATAAAGTTTTAAATTAATACTATTAAAAATGATGCCTAAAGAAGAATGAAAAAAAAACAATTTATTTATACCAATAAAATCATTTTTGATCCGAGTAAACTTGTTTAAGGCAATTTGTAATTTAAAATGATTTATATTATTAAAACTGACTAACAGTACATAAGTACCACAATAAAATTTATATAGATAAACGCTGCGTTCATTAGACAATTAACGGTTCCTCTATAAAAAATAAAAGTTATAAACAGAGCTAACATTATGTTTGGGAGCAGTAATGATAAAATGTATCGGGTGGTTTAATTTTAAGGGCCGATGTTGAATGTGAACCATGCCTAAACGTCAATTTCTTTTCTGCATTTAATTTGACATTTCTCAATTTCAGACTAACTCAATTTGAACCATGGAATGTATGTAAGATATGCGCGACAATTTTCATTGCGCGACAAATTCAATGGCCGTGTTAACTCACGTGGTGGAGATGTAAATTGGCCGCCAAGATCATGTGATTTGACACCGTTGGACTTCTTTCTTTGGGGTTATTTGATAGAAAAGGTGTACGTCGATAAGCCAGTAACAAAAATTCAAGAGCTAAAGGATGAAATAATTCGGCACATTAACGGCATAGAACCAAAATTATGCCTCAGCATCATCGAAAATTTGGAGCATCGGATGGAGGTGTGCCGCCGAAGTCGCAGCGGTCATCTGGCCGATATTTTCTTCCATACATAATTGAACTATACCAATATTATCAAAATAAAAATAAATAATTTGTGTGATAATCAACATCGGCCCTTAAAATTTAACCACCCATTAAATATTTAAAAGACCTTAAATAGATTCTTTTTTGTGTTCCGCCAATAAAAGTTGCATGTCTGTCATTACCGTAATATTTTTGGTTCGATTTTGTAAAAGCAAAAGTAAAATAAAATACGCTCCTTTCCTTAAAAAATGGCAACATATATCCGATGTAAATCTTTTTCACCGACTTCAAAAACAGAAGGAATGTTGCTGAATGTTGCTTTTTAGGGTTCCGTACACAAAGTGTAAAAACGAAACCCTATTGTTTTCGCTACAATGTCTGTCCGTCTGTCAGCGCCTTTTATCTCTGGAACCGTAATAGGTAGACTCTTGAAATTTTCACAGATGATGTATAGTTGTTGCCGCTATAGCAACAAATACTAAAACTTATAGGGTGTTCCAATAGAGAGGTGTTATTTACGAAAATGTGTTTATTTCTTGAACTGTAGGAGGGATACACTTGAAATTTACAAACAGTTATTAAAACTTAGTTCACTATAAAAAAGTATAAAAAAATAAACCTAAAAGTTAAAGGGTGTTCCGATTGTAGTGTGATTTGCATGTATAAGGCCTAAGTTTTAAACCGTAATAGGTAGGCGCTTGAAATTTTCACAGAAAGTATATAACTGTGACCGCTATACTAGCAAGTACTAAGACTTATAGGGTGTTCCGATAGAGAGGTGTTATTCACGAATATGTGCTTATTTCTTGAACTGTAGGAGGAATTCACTAAAAATATTCAAGCACTAAATTAAAATTAGTTCGTTATATAAAAAAGTCTGAAAAAAATAAAACTAAAAATTAAAGGGTGTTCCGATAGTGGAGTGATTTGCATGTATAAGGCCTAAGTTTTGAACCATAATAGGTAGACTCTTGAAAATTTTACCAAAGGTGTATAACTATGGCCGCTATAGCAAAAAATATTAAAATTTATAGGGTGTTCCGATAGAGAGGTGTTAATTACGAATATGTATTTATTTCTTACAAACAGTAATTAAAACTTAGTTCGCTTTATAAACAAGTCTAAAAAAATAAACCTAAAAATTAAAGGGTGTTCCAATAGTGGTGTGCTTTGTATGTGTAAGGCCTAAGTTTTGAACCACAATAGGTAGACTCTTGAAAATTTTACCAAAAGTGTATTACTGCGGCCACAATATCAAAAAATACTAAAACGTAGGGTGTTCCAAAAGTGACGTGTTATTTAGGTTTATGTCTTTTTTTTGAGCTGTAAGAGGAAACCACTTACAATTTTGCTGACTGTAATTAAAACTATGTCTGTTTTATAAACAAGTATACAAAATTGAACTTAAATATTAAAGGGTGTTCCAATAGTGACGTGATTTGCATGTATATATCCTAAGTTTTGAATGAATAGGTGGAATCTTGAAATTTTTACAGGAGGTGTATAACTATGTCCACTATAACAAATAATAAAAATTAAAGGGTTTTCCACCAGTGACGTGATTTGCATGTATAAACCCTTATTTCTTGAACCGTAACAGGTAGACTCTTGAAATTTTGTACAGTAGATGTGTTGCCACGGCCGATATGACAATTACTAAAAATTAAAGAGTGTTCCGACAGTGACATGTTTTTCACTTATAGTGACTTATTTTTTAATCGCAATAAGTAGACGCTTAATATATTTATAGAAAGGAAGTTGCCATGGCCACTATAATGAATAATAAAATTAAAGGGTGTTCCGACAGTGACAAGATTTTATAAACCGTAATAGATACCCTCTTGAAATGTTTACAGTAGACGTGTTACTTCGGCCGCTATAAAAAATACTTAAAATTGAAGTGTGTCTATTAGTAACGTGTTTTTCACGAATATTACCCTATTTTTTTAACCGCAATAGGTAGGCTCCCGATATTTTAATAGAAGGTGTATTACCATGGCCGCTATAAAATCAATTACATATTAAAATGTAAAGGGTGTTCTAATTATGATGCAATTTTTTTACTTTATTTTTAAAATTTAAGGGTGTCCCATAAGACATAAAGAAATAAACAACTGGAATTTTTAAATTATACTGAACATAGTACGGAACCCTACGTGTGTGAGTGTAACTCGCACTTGACTAATTTATTTATGTTTGTGCCCGCAGAACTCAGCCATTTCTAAACCGATTTTAAAAATTTTTCTTGATTTGAAAAGTAATGCTGCTTGGTTGCATTTTAAAAACGTTCATTATTTTAAAAATTAAAGGGTGTCCCCTTACAACATACATGTTTTATGTACATTAATAACCGTAAAGGGCACCAATTTAAAATTTAAACAAATTTAGTGATGCTAAATTTAAACAAATTTAGTGATGAATTTAGATTGAAACAAAATGCACGAATTTTAAAAAGGAACCTTAAGATTTTGGCATTTTATGACATTTTTGTTGTCAATCAAAAATTATTTCTGTTTGAAAACTTAAAAAAAACACAACATAATACCAAAGTATATTTATATCTACAACAAGTACAACATTAGCACAACAACAGGCATTTTGTTTGTGTAAAAATAACGTTAGGTATCAAAAGGCAACTGACTACAACCATCCCTGACAAAGTGGATACAATTGTACTTTAAAAAAAACTCAATATCACTAAATAATAATAATAATAATGAATAAATAATAACAAAAAATAAATAATAATAAAAAACTAAATTATAATATAATGATCTGTTTATGTTTACATCAATCTGAATTAAAATAAAAATCTGAATTCATAAAAAGTGAGTTTCGAAGTACTTGGGCCAGAAAAGCCAAAAAAAAAACTCAACTTTACCATACCCAATGGAAACAGATATTTTTATGGATATATTACATAAAGAATAAAAGTTCAAAATATTTTCGAATCGAAAAATTAATTATTTTAGGTTTGGGTTGTCAAGTAAACTTCCCCTTGCCCCTTCCCGATTATGCCCAAAATTTATAAAGCTCTGCATCTCCATAAACCAAAGGCACATACTGAATTTCATTTTAATATGTCATACGGTATGACCTGTAGAGCGTTTATAAAATTTGGGAGTAAGTAAACTACCCCTGGCCCCTTCTCTATTATGCCCAAAACTTATACAGCTCTTCATCTCCACAAACCAAAGACATACTTAATTTCGTTTTAATTTGTCATACGGTATGACCTGTAGACCGTTCACAAAATTTGGGGGTAAGGAAACTACCCCTTTTCCTCTCCCGATTATTCCAAAAAACTATACAGCTCTTCATCGCCATATACCAAAGGTAAATAATAAATTTCATTTCGATGTGTCAAACAAACTGTACAAACTCCACAACAAGAGTGGCATTCATCCAATCTGCTTTTTCCTACACTATACGTATTACCACGATAATAATTTTTTATTTATTTATTTATTTATTCTGATTACAAGCCTAAAAAGCCAACTTAATCTAGATTTATATGGCTTAATAAATTTTATAACTAAAATAATTATACAGAAATTATAAAAAAAAATTATTACTTTTTCAAATTGCACACATGATGAAGCCAAACCAACATTAAAACATGTCGTTAATACCAGTCCTTTATGTGATAACAGCTAAAATTATGCATTATTATATGTATTGTTTTAGGATGCTTTTAAATTCCTTAATGGGTTTAGTAAAATGTCGTTCTTCATTTGGAAGAAAGTTGTTCCATAATCTTGAAACTCTAACCACAAATGATCTAGTCATATAGTTGAGTGATTTAGACATACAATAGTGTTAGTTCTTGATGATCTTCCAAAGTTGAATTTCTTTAAAAGATATGGGGGCATAACAAATTTAATTATCTTATAAAATTGAAGAAGCAATCTTTGGTTAACAAAACTATGAAAATCCTAATCTAATATGCTAATTAAATGACCAGACACATGTTCCCTTAATTTGAGATTACAAATATATCTCACCACTCTATTAAAACATAATCTTAGCTTTGTCATATTTTGTTGGGACGTTCCTGAGAATACTTCCATCCCATAGAGAAATAAAGGAAGGCATAATGAAAGAGCTACCCTTTTCCTTACCCTCATAGGTAAGTATATCCTAAGGGAATACAGTTGCCTTAGTGTAAATGAAACTCGAGATATAATAAAATTAACGTTGAAAGTGAAATCTAATTTTGTGTCAATATAAAAACCTAAAATCTTATGAGATATAAAATCCAAACTTTTGTTCATTAAGTATATATTTGGAAGCATAGGATTATGAGAAAAATACAAGGCTTTACTTTTAGTATCATTTAAATCCAAAAAGTTAAGTTTAGACCACTCTACAATGCGTTCTAAATCGTCATTGACTTTACCTTCTAGAAATCTGATACCAAAACTATAATCATTAGCTAGCAATAGCTAGTATATCATCCGCATATGTGTAACAGTTGCAAAATTTTAATATATTATAAATATCATTAATATATATTGAAAATAAAAGAGGGCCCAATATAGAACCTTGCGGCACACCTCTAAAAACTTCTCTGGTAGAAGATCTTTCGCCACTCAACTCAACATATTGAACTCTTTTATGAAGAAATTACCATATTAAACGAGCAGAAGAGGAACTAAAATCAAAGTTGTTTTGAAGTTTTTCACACAAAGTTTTGTGACATAAGGAATCGAATGCTTTAGTAAAGTCAAGTGCAACCACTAGTGAGTTTAATGATTTATCCATGTTGGCCCTTATATTTTCTGAAATATCCAGTACTAAACCTGTAGTATTGTACCCCGCCCTGAATCCAGATTTAAAAGGATTAATCAATCTTCTGGAGTTAATATGCTCCATCATTTGTTTCCTTAATAAAATTTCCAAGATTTTAGAACAGGCATTTAATACACTTATTGGGCGATACTCTAAATGTGAACGAGGCAATTTTACTTTAGGTATTGGTACAACTCGACCAATTTTCCATGATTTAGGATAGACGGAGGATGTTATGATGGAATTTAAAAGAAATTTTATTTGGTAGAAATAATTGGGTAAATTATTTTAAGAAATTTTATGGAAATTCCATCAGGCCCAACAGAATCGGATTTAATGCACCTCATGGCTTCAAATATTTCCAATGAATCAATATTTCTAATCGTAAAACCTCCTTTTTTAAGCAACGAGGGAATCATTCTGTTATTTGGTCCTATTGACGGTAGTATTGATAACCTATTAAATTCTTCAATATCAATATCATTAGTAAGGTTATCATTGCCGATAACACCGTTTGATCTTAGTTTTGACCAGAATTCAGACTGAGAACATTCATTAAAAAAACTAATGCTATGGGTTCTTCTTAACCGTCTTATAATGGATTTCACTCTGTTACGGTATTTACAATAAATTTTGCGATTACTGGTAGAATTGTTTTCACAGTATGCCCGCCAGGATAAGTCCCTATTAACTTTTGCCACTTCTAACTCTTTTGAATTCATCCATTTCTCACTATTTACAGGTAAAGATTTCCTAAGCGGAACACTTTCCTCCAAAGCTCTTTTAAAAACATCATTAAATATCTCATTCGTCTTTCTACACACGCCGTGCTAAAAAAATCGGAATCTACGATGTCTACGTCTACGTCTACGTCGATATTTCTATAATCTCTGTACCACTTTTCCACACATTGAACTTTTTTTTAAGTCTATATGATAATAATACTTGCAAAAAAAACCGACTTCAAAACAGATAGAAGGGCAACAATTCTAAAATAAAATGTAAGAAGTAAACTGTAAGAATTAGATTTAAACCAAATAAAAGATGCGCCAAAATTAGAGGGGAAAAAATAAAGACTATTTGAATGTCAAGGCTCTCCTTATTACTGTTCAAAAGTTAAGCTCTTTTCACCAGCATCCGTCTTTTATGGGGGCACCACTCAAGCCTCTGTCTATAATGGTTTTAAAGATGGGTTCACATAGATCAAATAACATCACCTATTCGGACACCCTTTAATTTACAATTTTTAATTAAAGACCTGTTGTTATAGAGGACTTGGTCACAAAGATTCTTTGTAAATTTCAACTATCTGTCTATAACGGTTAAAAAGTTTAACCATATATATCAAATTACATGAACTATTGGGACACCCTTTACATTATAATTCTAAATATTTATAATTGTTATCATACCAGAGAAAGTAGTGGATATTCTGCCTAATTTTCAAGTTTTTGTGTTTAACGGTTCAAAAGATAGGGCCTTATAGATCAAATTACATAATTTATGGAGACACCCTTTAGTTTCTTAATTCAAATTGTATACTTGCTAAAGTGGACTTTGCAATACAGGTTCCTTGTAAATTTCAGCTGTCTGTCTGTAAAAGTTCAAAAGTTTGGCCACAAACATAGAATTACATTAACTATTGGGAAACCCTTTTATTTCCAAATTCAAATTTTATACTTTTTGTTATAGCTGACTACAGGTTCTTTATAAATTTCAGAGGTCTGTGTACAACTGTTCAAAAATATGCCCACATACATCAAATTAAATGAACTATTGGAGCACCCTTTAATTTAAAATTTGTATACATTTTATACATTTATACATTTTACTATAAGGGTCATAGCAATCGACATTCTGTCAAATTTTCAAGTTTTTGTCTATAACGGTTCAAAAGATAGGCCCAAATAGGTCAAATTACGTCACCTATAGGGACACCCTTTAAATTTTAAATTTATTTTTTTTATTAATTTCTGCGGTTGGGAGCTATAGCGACACGCAATTTTTTAAAATTTTAATTTGGTGCCCTTTACGGTTCATAATACACGTAAAAAACATGTATGTTGTATGGGGACACCCTTTAATTTTTAATATAATGAACTGTTTTTAAAATGGACCAACCTGAAAGCATAACCTTTCAAATAAAGAAAAAAATTTTAAAATCGGTTCAGAAATGGCTGAGTTCTGCGTTTACATACATAAAAAAGCAACATTCAGACGAATTGATAACCTCCTTCTTTTTTGAAGTCGGTTAATGAAATAACAGCGTGGGCAGAATTTAAAGGCGGAAATTGATATTGTGTCTTATTACTTACAAGATTAATGTCTGAAACAAAAAAATAGCCTATTAAACTTACTTATAGCGTATTTTTGGCTTCTCTAAAATTAGGAAATATGTTTCCTGATGATCTGGCCTGAGCCACCAGTGAAATACGTATAGGGACTAGCTCTTTTCCCCCAACAAATAAATTGCATTTTTATTATAAAACAAAATATTTTCAGGACGCACACAACGTGCGAGGGCACAGCCACTGTATCTATAAAGCTCACTGTAACATTTTTACCATCGTTATTTGTGAAGACATATGGACCAGTGGTGACCCATAAAGTGCACCAAACAAGAAGTAAGTTTTTTCTGGCTTAAGCTCTATTATCGCTCAAAAGGCAAAACTTATGTTTATTGACACGACAATTTAACTAAGTGCTCAACCTAAACAAAGGCGTAAGGCATAAAATAACTGTAAAAAAACTCATGTACATACAAAATGTATGAAGCAAACCTAAATAGCGCGGCGTCAACGCCTTGCAATTGGAAAATCCAATTTTGAGAGAGCCATAGGTAGTGAAGTTGGGTGCAAACAAAATATTATTTTTTTTGTGTAAGAATGGTGCCATTTCGGCTATTTTCTACTTTATCAAGCGATTTTATCTCTCTTTTTTCCGATTAAATTTATTAGATGTTACTAAACAAAATGTGTTAACATTACTGTTTCTTACAAAACGTTGCGCTCTTATTTAGGTTTGTTCAAAGCTATGCGCAAGACGTCGTTACGTCGTTACGCCTTACGCCCTTGTTTAGGTTAATCAGTAAAAGTGTGCCTCATCACACTGTACATTGAATTTGAAAACTTTCGTCATAAAGTTATTAAATTTTACTCAATCTCTGTAGTATGTGGTATATATGTATGTATATAAGAGATGTATGCAAGAAATTTCATATAAAAATCCAATTTTGCACCACATACCGCTTTTAATTTTATATTTCATTTAAAAACGAACACAAACAATTCAAAAGCATTCATTTTATCAGAGCGGCGATCAAAGAAACCACAAATTACTTTTTCAGGGCATAAGTATATTATAATGAATGAAAGCAACGAAGAGTAAAAGGCCACACGTTATAGTCAAGACAGGTTATACAATGTGTTTAAAACAACATACCGTATAAACATTTTTTTGTTATACAAACATATAAACGGAACACAAGAGACAATCAATTTTTTAACACAAAAAAATTATATAAATAATATATTTGTATGTATGTGATTTAACGTGTGTGTTTTATGTAAAAAAAGTACTACACAGTTTATAAATTTACGAAATTTACAAATCGTTGTAAAAAGAAAGTGGAAAATATTTTAAGAGAAAAATTTTTGTGAAAAAAATTTAATCAAAAATTAAAAATTTTCTTAATTGTTTGAATTGTTTTAGGGCAAAATATCAAATAAAACTCAATCATTATAAGTCATGAAAATCGTGCTAAATAAATTTAAAACAAACCACAGAAACAATAATTGTAAATTGTCGATGATTTTTCATATGACCACGATTACAAGGACAGCAGCAAAAGTAACAGCAGCCATCATAATTTTTATGCAGGCCATAATTTCCGTGAGCACAACAAAAACAGGCAGCCATATACGGACGGAAATGGATATAACAGCAACGACAACAACAGGAACATGGACAAAAACATTGCTTGATTTAAGTAAAAATCCCATAATAGTCCAGCAATCACCAAAACTACTAACAAAAACACAAACACAAACACTGCCATTACAGCCAACAGCATTAAAAGCATCCTCAACATTAAGCTCATACCATGTGCCAGATGCCACAAAAATAATGACACATCCCAAGGCCAGTTCTTCTGAAACTTCTACATTAGTAATATCCGAAGGTGATTGTAAGTCCCTTTCTGCTGAATGGGGCGATATTGATCCAAACATATTCTACATTTGTAATGCACAAACAAAACGGTCCCTCCAATTACGTTGTCCCAAAGGAAAAGGTTTTTTTCTTGGTCTAGGCTATTCGGGTTGCATACCGTATGAGCAATGGCCAGCTTGCATTTCAAGTGGACATGTTGAACAGGTGGCAATTTGCGATAGTGAACATATGCAACAGCCATGGCAAAGCAAAAATCCAAATAAATTTTATATCTGCCTAAAAGAGGCTACAAAACCAACAATACTGAATTGTGAGTCAGGTAAGGGTTTCGTACATGCAATAGTCACAACAAGTACAAGCGTTGATAGTGGTGGCAATGGCACTCGTGCAGTTAATGGTGTTGGTAGGTGTAGTGCTACAGCTACAGCTGGAGCTAGTACCAGTAAAATTGTTGGCTGTGCTAATTGGGAGAAATGGCGTAACTATATGCATTGCAATGACTTCTATTAAGAACAACAGCAAATAAATATTAAGAATGCAACAGCCAAGCAGCAGCATCATGTACTACCCTTCTTTTAAAAAGCCAAATAAAAATTGTTAAAGGAATTTCTTTTTATAGTTTTATGCAAACATAACATAACATGAAGAAGAATTTCATAATTTGCATAAACAATTTTTGCTAAAAGCCTTAAAAGACATAAGCAGATATGTATCTTCAGAACGCATAAAGTTTTTATTTTAAATTTTAAGACAAAAAGAGAAATAAATTAAATTTAAAAATATATTGCATAAAACAAATTGGTGCTAGTAAAAATATAAAGATGTTGAAATATTTTTAAAAGCGACAGTTTAATTAAATAAAAAGCCATTAAAACAAATTATTTTTAAAACAAATGTTTGATAAAAATAATTGCAATGCTTATCATCAAAAAGATATGTAGTTATAAAAATTGTCCCAAAATTAAGTTTCAAAATTATTTCTTATAAACTATTGTTGCGTGTTTTAATTTTTAGAAGTTTTCTAGGCCCTACACATTGGTAATTTTGTGAGTTTTTATGGCCAAAATTATTTTTATATAATACATGATAATCTTGTTAATAAAGTAGTTTTTACTGTTTTTTAAATTTCTCAAAAAAAAAACATATCGGTCCTCGCTGTCATAATTTTCTTGACACAAAGTATTTAATTTATCATTTAATTTTATTCGACCTTTTTGTATATAAATTTATTTAATTTTGATTTAGGCTCGAGGTCAATCCTTTAATTTAAAAAAAAAAACTCTCTTTTTATTTGATTAAATATTGTTTAATGTTTCAATATTTTGAACACCTTTGGTGTTCTTCATCAGGTAAACAATTAAGTAAAGCTGTCCGCTTTGAAAAAGAGTGCAATGTTTACTCTTACAAAGTAATTAAAATAAAAATTTAAAGTAAAATAATTATTACTTTTTTCTCTCTAGACAGATATTGGTAGTTTGCTTTATTGTAGAAATACTTATTTTGCATAACGCGGCCATTGAATTTATAGCGCAAAAGATACACAATCGAGCAACACCATGGTTTTAATTTATTTAGTCTGAAATTGAGAAATGTCAAATTAAATGCAGAAAAAACTTGACGTTTAGGTGTGGTTCACATTCAACATCGGTCCTTAAAATCTAATCACCCGATATAAAATTAAATAACTTTTTCAAAAAATTATATATATTTCCTCTAAAACTTTCTGTTTGTACATTCATTTGTAATTTATAATTTTGTGCCATTTACTTTTGTTGAATAAAATAGAAATTAGCCTAAGTTGACGACAGCCACAACGGTGGTCGTGTAGCCATGTGGCTTCAAAATAAACGTTTGTATTTTATTTTTGACAGTTTGTAGTCGGTATCCTGATGATGTCTATGTGTTTAATGCATCTATGTTTTACAACACAGATGAGATCTCTCCAACGCATTTACAAAAATATGTTACTCTATATACATACATACATACATACATACATACATACATACATACATACATACATACATACATACATACATACATACATACATACATATTTACATACATACATATTTACATACATACATACATACATACATACATACATACATACATACATACATACATACATACATACATACATACATACATACATACATACATACATACATACATACATACATACATACATACATACATACATACATACATACATACATACATACATACATATGAATATTCTTAATATTAAAAATATGTTATGTTACACCCATGATTTTCATAGAAATATTGAAAATTTTTTTTAATTTATCCGAAAATTGTTTGTAAAAATATATTTTTTAAATTGTTTTTTAAAATTTTATTGGAAAATTTTTCTGTAAAAATATCTTTGTGAAAATGTTTTTTTTTTTAATTTTTTGAATTTTTTTTTGTTTTTTTTTTTTTGTTAAATTTAGTACTTTCCTGCAATCTATATTGAGTTAGAATTGTCAGACTTAACCAAAAAAAAAATTCTTAAAAAAATTTCCTCATATTGACCCTCCATGTGCCTTTTAACTGCTCCTGGTTACCAGTGGGCACCCTGTGGGTCCATTGGGTACCCCTATGTGTATTGCTTTTTATAATCTACCGACCGATCTACTGCTCGCGATTCAATATTTATTTATCAAAAAAAGCAAAAAAGAATCATTACAACCGAAAATAAAACAACCTGAAAAACTAAAATGAAATATAGGTAGGCGTGGTTTTTTTTCTGCTGCCTCGAATTGAGTGGTCTGATGTTGCTGAATTTCATTAGCGAAATTTTCGAGATTATGCCTGGCAGATTGGTGTTCTTAAATTTTCTGTATCTCTACGGCTGCTTTTGCAAAGATGATTTTAACCCGAACACAGACGGACATACATACGGACAAACCTACGGACATCGCTAAATTAACTTCTGTATTTATAAGGATCCAAAATATATGTATATACTTTATGGGGTCGGAAATTAATATTGTAGAAATTACACACGGATTGAAAAACTTATATATACCTTTTCCACCTGTAGTGAAGGGTTTAAAAATGCTATTTACTATAGTAACCATTTAATCGAGTTTTGATTTTATTTGAGCAAACAATTAATTTATTTTGCAATTTAAGTTTCAGTCGACTAATCGATTAAGATTTTTAAATTACTCGAAAAACTCGAATTAATCGCGCATTTTTAAAATTTGTATCCAATGAGAAAAGGCAGCCATACAAAAATGATTAATAATACATTTTATTGATGACAACTCGTAGATGATTTTTAAATTATTTTCTGCATAAATAATATGAACTGATTTTGTAGCTTTTCGGTAATATAAAATATGAATTAGGTGCCCCAGTGGGCTTGTAGGTAGTATGCTAATCTCTTAGTCTAAGGGTGGTGGGTTCGATTCCAAAATTGTGTTTCACTGCAACGAGTGAAGTTCTTCGTTAGTAAGCTCGATTATTAAGTTAGAATTTAACTTGCAATTATATTGTAACGTTCAAAGAAAAATAAGAATTATTCCATAAATAGTATGATTATGACGTTATGCGGAAAAGGTAAGGGGAAAGTGATCGATAAAGTATCGATTTCGTCAGTTATCGATTAAACAATTTAAAACTTACGTTCGTTGCCAAGGTGAGATTTCACACTCAAAAAAAAAATATTTTACTGTTTTTTGTTTCGTCCATTCAGTTGTGAGTTACAGGGTGTTAAAAATTAAGTCAACAAAGAGAAAATTTAGTACATTTTACAGTTTTTTTCAGCCAGGCGGCTGCAATTATAAATGGTGTGTTTGGTGGGGATACTGTAACAACTAATTACGTGCAATTTTTTTTAAGTTGCAACTCGCAAAGGCAGGTCCGTCGTCGAAAATGTCGATAAAATCATAGAAATAATAAAAGTTGACCGGCATGTTAGTAGTCGTAGTATCGCACGGAAGCTAAAGATCGACCATTAAATAGTTTTAAACAATTTGCGCAAAAATTTGGCTCGAATTTCCGTCTGCGAAACCGTGACCAAACGGAATGAAGTCCCCATTTCTTAAACGGATGGTGACTAGGGATGATAAAAGGTTTAAATACGACAATATTGTGGCTTGCAATTTTTCCTTTATCAAAGAAAATGTTTCGAATTTTCTCTTTGTTGACTTTCATTTGTAACACCCTGTAACTCACAACTGAATAAACCAAACAAAACAGAGTAAAACATAAAATTACAATTTTTTGATTTTTTTTACGATTTGTTACGTATAAAGACAGATGTGCTACAAATCTGCTGCCACACCTACACTTCAAATGTAAAGAAAACCCATGCGACCTGACAATATTTTGTCCGATTTTGCTTTGAAAGTAATCCACACCAAATTGTAAGACTCTTACGTATTTACTTTGTATAAATGTACCCATCTCTGGATAAAATTTTAAAAATTATTGTAAAGCTCTGAAAGACAGACAGGAAATGAGCAACACATTATTTTAAAAGAGCGTCATCTGTTGCGCAATATTGCATACAATATAACGCTTTCAAAAATCAAAGATGCCTTAAAGAATGCATGACCTTTAAATCGGCGTAATTTCACTACTTTTTCTCTACTTTCTCTTCGAAATAAGATATATTTACGAAAAAAATGAATGCTATAATGGGATCGGTATACTGTGGTACCTCCTCATAAAATTTTGTTAAAATCTATCCAGTAGTTTTTAAGTGATGCGAACACAGACAGAAAGAGAAACAGACAGATGGGAAATGAGTTACTATTTTATTATATGTATAGATACGATGCAAGAACAAGCCACAGCTGAAAAACTTTAAACACCTCTAAAAAAATATTCCGGTAATCTTTTAAAACGCGAACACAGAATCAATCGTCGAAATCCCATCATTTTTTTTTTTCTGTTAAACTGTTTAATTAAATAAATAACAAAGTGCATATTAAAATTAAAAGGGCAATTGCAAACAGCTACATTTGTAAAGCAGTTTTTTTAAATACTCAATAAATTTAAAATAAATAAATAAATTTTTTCTCTATATTTAAGTATTTTAAGCTGAAAATTTAACGATAATTAAAAATTATTAACCAACTAATGGTTTAACAAATAGTTTACCTTCTTAATTATTTCTCTTTTTATATACATACTTCACTCAATTAGTTTTATTTTATAAACTAATTATAATGAAAACAAAGAGCATTTAATAATAAAAAAGTTTCAAATATTTACAAATTTAATTGAAATTAAAATAAACCCCGAGTACGATTGAGATTAAAAAGTGTTTATATTGCATATAATTCAATTAAGAAAAATCAAAATACTCAGTCATTTGTGGAAATAAATGTATTTGAAAAAAAAAACTGCACAATGGGAGATTCGTAATGGATTTTTTGTTGTCCTTGAAATTTCATTTGATTGGATTTAAATGAAAATAGTTAAGTGACAAAAATTTTATCTATTATTTAAAGCTACCAATTTATGAAAATATAATATAAAAATAAAATTATATGTTTGCTAATTATAATCGTTAAAAAAACAAATTGTTTCTTTAAAACGCAAACATGATACCTGGCTTCAAATTTCAAACTAAAAAAAAAAGATAAAAAAGCACTTAAAATATGACATCAGATAATTATTCGATTGCCCTAATAACCAGCAACATTTTGATATTTACGTTGTCCCGTATAGCACTAAAAATATTTTTTTTATTTTAAACGTCTATCCTTCTAATTACAAGGTTTCACATTGATAACTATGATAAGTCCGAAAAAGATCACTCAAAAGTAGAACCATACAGAGCAGAAAGTTTCTATCACACATGTCAAAGATATTCGAAAAGATTTCAACTAAAAGTAGAACCATACAGGCCATATACCTTCTATCGTACTTCTCAAAGATATTCGAAAAGATTTTAACTACTAAGCTGAACCCAATTCCAAGCGAGAAAGGATGCATTCCGAACCATTAAATTGGATTCACACAAAACATACTGCGATCGAAGAAACACACAGATTAGTAAGTTTAGTTAAAAAGGCGTTAAAGGAAAAAAAATTGTTCAACCCTTTTAATAGACGTATCCCAAACGCTTGATAAAATATAGAATAAATTATTTACATATGTTAAAGCTGAAGTAGTCCAAAACCTTATATAACCAATTAGAAATTTATTTAACTGATCAGTAAGATCATACTGAGAGTAGGAGACTTTTTTAGTTCACCTCAGCCAATTTACGTTGGAGATGCCCAAGATAGTATATTGGGAATAATTTAATATTTGATTTATACTTCGAATATAACAATTAGCAACCGAATTCCACATCGGCATTTGCTGATTTCTAAACATTCCTGAAAGTTCCTAAGTAGCATCGCGATATCTACAAGACCTCATAATGAATTTAGAAATGAAGAATAAAGGTGAAAGTCAAATACCTCGGTATACTCCCTCAACGGTGTCTTACTTACAAAGAATCAAAGTAAACACAAATGAAGTTGAATGTACTACACTGCATATTCGATTTCAAATTTGTACTGTACAATTTGATCCTCAAACTAATCAGTATGGGGCACTGTCAGCTACAAAAAAATCTTGCGGGATATTTTTAATACTTAGTCCAAAGCCTTTTATTTTGTAAGACATCATTTACGCGATTTAGCAGACTCTCCACCAATTTCTGTACAATTTCTTTTGGAATATTCTTCCATTCATTTTGGATCCGTTGCCAAAGCTCTTGCAAATTTGTAGGGGTTGATTGGTACTATCCCAACCGTCTCTTCACGATTGACCACAAATTCTCAATCGAATTGAAGTCGGGACATTGTCCTGGCCACTGCATTAATTGAAAATTTTGCTCACCAAGCCATTCTTTCACGATTTTGGAGGTGTGTTTTGGATTACCATCCTGCTGAAAAACTACTAAATCTGCAGGATTGGCGCTCCTATCTACAAAATCGGGAAGATGAGTCTGCAAAATCCTTAAATAGTCTTCTTTCTTCATTATATTATTAATTTTTTGCAGTGGTCCAAGGTTCCACCACGTAGAGCAACCCCATACCATGACGTTTCCTCCAGCGTACTTCACAGTTCGCTTCACATGAAGCCTTTGAAATTTTACACCAGGGCGGCGCCAGCAATATTTTTTACCGTCGCATTGGAAACGGTTGAAGATGTATTTATTTGACCAGATTACACGTTTCCAGTCGTCCCCTGTCCAAATTTTGTGCTCTTTGGCAAATTTTAATTGTGCCTTTATATTTTTTTCCGACACTGCAGGTTTTTGTTTTTTTTGCTGCTGCAATATAACCAATGTCGCGAAGGGCTCTATATACCGTCCACCGAAAATGGGTTTTCTGATTGCCAACGAAGCATCTTTTGGTATTAATAATATATCTCTTTTCATTTCTCTCATTATTAGACGTGCGTCCGCATTAGTTAGAAGTTTTTTACGACCTCTAACTTGAGGCTTGGAAACAACGGTACACCGTTTTTGTACCCTTATGACCACTGATTGACTCACTTTAAAATCTTTTGCAATTTACCGCGTAGAACAGCCTCTTTCAGTCATGGCCCGGATACTCTCCTCATTACTTTTTTGAAAGTTTTTTCATTTTTTATTATTGTTAGGTATTTATTTGATTTTTGTTCAAAAATTTGCACAATGTTTTTACCACACACGATTTAAATAATGTCGAGCTTGTGTCTTCTTAAAAAAAACTAATAAAAAGCAAAAAGATTGAAAAATAACGGTACTTTTTCATTTCTTTTCTACAAATTCTTCATAAAATGCAGAGGTGCATAATTGAGTACATAAGAATTATTTTGTTTTTTTTTTCATTTTGTTACAAATTTTATATAATTTTATGAAATACCAGATACTTAATAAACGACAATAAAAATTTTTGGATTTGCTTCATTACTTTTATGTTTATAAAACAAAAAGTGCTCAAAGTACAAATATGTACTCATTTGTGCACCTCACTGTATGAGTTTTCGTCCTAGTCAGCTTGGAAATGTCGTATAAGACCATCAGCACCATCACTTACACTTTTCTGTATTGACAACGAAAAGACATGCAGGCAGGCAGGCACCCAAATTGCAGCATAGGGAAATACCTAAAAAAATACCTAAAAAGGTTAGGAAGAAAAAAGAAAAAGTGTCAAACTAAAAGAAAACCTAAAAATATAATTCCTTGAGAAGAAAACATGGACATTTTAATTTTATTTTATACCGATGAAAAATCACACATGGATTTTAAAAAAATTTTGTGAGGAGG
Source organism: Phasia obesa (assembly GCA_949628195.1). Taxonomy (NCBI): domain Eukaryota; kingdom Metazoa; phylum Arthropoda; class Insecta; order Diptera; family Tachinidae; genus Phasia; species Phasia obesa. The sequence continues at coordinate 67,440,945 of OX451215.1, read as the reverse complement.
TGCCTTAGTATCCTGATTCCAATATACGATTTTTTTCCGCAAAAATATCTCATTTCCAAGTGAAAGTGGAGAAAAATCAGTGGAAGCACGCCAAATTTTTTTTACCGATTCAGCGGTACTGTGAATTTTAAGGCGAAATATTTTAAACACGATTGCGCAACAGATGGCGCTGTTTTAAAATAATGAGAAAATAAATGTCAAATAGCCAATTGAATAAAATTTGTATTTAATGTGTATTTTTACTTTGTGGAACACCTTTTACACAGCTTTACAATAATTTGTAGAACTTTATATTAATTTTAGAATTGTATCTAGGGATGGGTACCTTTATGTAAAGTAAATACGTAAGAGTCTTAAAATTTGGTGTGGATTACTTTCAAGGCAAAATCGAACAAAATATTGTCAGGACGCACACAACGTATGTGGGCACAGCTAGTAAAATAATACAAACATTTGTAAGAAATGGCATGTACGAGTCCATCAGTACACATAGTTAAATTTAACTTATTTACATCAGATGTGAAAAGTCTAAATTTTGTTGTTGTTATCCAGATGTATAGTTATTAATAACTACTTTATATAGAAACTATCCCGACCTATACCTCCAAGCTTTAACTGAAAAATGCATGATATTCTCAGAGAAGCCTGTGTCAAATTTAGAGAATGTCAGTATAGCAGTTCTCCAGATATGTAATAGTTAATAATCATTTTGTATGCGAAGTACACGTTCCTATTATCTATAATGCCAAGCTTTAACTTGAAAACCAATGTTATTCCCTCAGTACCTTTTGTTTCTTGTATTTCTCTACTATCTGTGCCCACCACACCGTCAGCGTCCTTACAATATTTTTTTCGATTTTGCTTTAAAAGTAATCCGCACTTAATCTAAAGACTCTTACTTTTATAGTTCTTCTTTTATGGTTATATATTTTCTTTATACAGAGGTACCCATCCTTAGATAAAATTTATATAAAATTCTAAAATTCTACTATGACGATAACACGCTTTCTAAAATAAAAGTTGCTGCCAAGTTTGCAGTACCATTGAATCGGTAAAATTGTACTTTCACTGCTTTTTCTCCATTTTCTCTTGGAAATGATATTTTTGGCGAAAAAAGTATCCTTTATTTGAACCAAGATACTAAGGCACCTCCCCTAAAAATTTTGTTAAATTCCATCCAGTAGTTTTTAGGTGATGCGAACACAGCCAGACAGACATTCAGATAGACAGGCAGAAAAAAATTTGCTGTTTTATTATATGTATAAAAGATATATTATTGATTTTAATGTAGGGGGAATATCGAAGCAGACCACATCCTTAGAGGTCCCTTTTCAACCCCTTCCGTCTTCTTTGATTATTGACCACCGAAATGTAATTTACGGCAACCAGCCTTTAATCCTGACTTTAGTGATTTCAGACTGTAGACTGGTAACTGTCATCCTTCTTCCTCATCACGCAGTCTCTAGTAATTGCTAGCATATGTTCAAGGCCCAGGTCCCCTATTGTATCCACATTTAACAAGCTTCTGCAAGTGGTCCTAAGTCTTACGCTACCCAGTGCTGGACATTCACACACACACACATTCACACGGTACCGTCTCAGCTTCCTCCAGACACAGTCTGCAAGTCTCATCTTCTTCGATTTTCATCTTGGCTAGATGACAGTTTTGATTGAAGTTTCCATGACCTGTCACCAATGCAGTTATCGAGCTTACTGGCCTTCCTGCCTATGGGCTATAGATATATAGGATAATTAGTATTTGGTCTCTACAGTGCGTACACGAGTCGTCAGTAAGTCGAGTCCTAAATTTCAAAGCTACTGGTCTTATCGTTTGGATCCTATAAGTTTTTAAACACACAAAAGTTTTGGTTTGAAACCTCCTTTGCAACTTTCCACCATGGAAGATGTTGCAAAATTTGGCGAGAAAATATAGGAACATGAAAAAAAGGCCCAGCCTGATAAGTTTTCGATTCTTTATTTATACGAACTTTATATTTTTACGAACTTTTAGATAACGAGATCTAGCGAACACCCTCGGGGCAATGACCTCAAATTTATAAAGGTAAAATTTAGAAAGAAGAAGTACATTAGACATTTTTTCAGATGCCCTTCAGAAGTTGATACAAATGTCGAATGATAGAACAGAACTTTTCATGTCTTTGTTATATTTCAGAAATATTGGCAAGAAACTCAGAATTTTCCACGACATGTCTGTCAGATTTCATATATTCATATATTCTTGGGTCAGAGCTCTGACAGAATTCGTATACAATTCTGAGTTTTTAATAGACATTTCTGTCAGACATCTTATGGATATCGGACAATATTGTTGGCTGTGTGGGGACATACATACATCTTTATTCATTTATTTTTTTCGAATTTTAAAGGGTTTTTTTTTGGCTGCAGAAGAACTTAAAATGATAATACAAGACAGAAATATTGTTGGAATGAAATTTTTTATATTATAATCTGTTAGATAATTTCATAGCATTTACAAATTTTATCAATATGTTTTCCGGAATATGTCTGCCGCCGCTACGAGTTACATGGTCCATTCGACCAGTCCATTTGTTGTCTATTTTTTCCAATAAATCTGATCGTATGGCGTCAACGGTGGCTTGAATATTTTCTTCCGATGCTTCAAGAGTTGCTGGTTAGTCTGCATAAACCCATGACTCAACAGAGCCCCATAAAAATTAATCCATAGTCGCTAAATAGCACGAACGTGGGGGCCAGTGAAAATGACCACTTCTGTTAATAAAGTTATTATCAAATTCATTTTGCAATAAATCGATTGTTAAGCGCGCTGTATGGCAAGTTGCACCGTCTTGTTGGAACTAAATGTCGTTGAAGTTTAGCTAATTAATATTTGAGAAGAAAAATTCAGTCAACATTATTTGATGGCGATCGGCATTCACTGTAACGGCAGCTCCTTGCTTGATTCAAAAGAAATAAGGACCGATAATGCCGCCAGGGTGTAAACCACACCAAACAGTAAATTTTAATGGATGTAATGTTGATTCATTCACGACTTGAGGATTGTCTTCGCTCCAGATACGTCAATTTTGCTTATTGACGTAACCACACGCAAAGAAAAAACATGGTTATTGTATGGTCACGGCAACCACACTATGTTCTCTGTAACAATAGATGTTTGCTGTGAACAAATTATAGTTATTTAAAACAATACTTTGGTCGCGATAAACAAGTTTTTTTATTTTGCTTTGAAAGTAATCCACACCAAATTGTAAGACTCTTACGTATTTACTTTGTATAAATGTACCCATCTCTGGATAAAATTTTAAAAATTATTGTAAAGCTCTGAAAGACAGACAGGAAATGAGCAACACATTATTTTAAAAGAGCGTCATCTGTTGCGCAATATTGCATACAATATAACGCTTTCAAAAATCAAAGATGCCTTAAAGAATGCATGACCTTTAAATCGGCGTAATTTCACTACTTTTTCTCTACTTTCTCTTCGAAATAAGATATATTTACGAAAAAAATGAATGCTATAATGGGATCGGTATACTGTGGTACCTCCTCATAAAATTTTGTTAAAATCTATCCAGTAGTTTTTAAGTGATGCGAACACAGACAGAAAGAGAAACAGACAGATGGGAAATGAGTTACTATTTTATTATATGTATAGATACGATGCAAGAACAAGCCACAGCTGAAAAACTTTAAACACCTCTAAAAAAATATTCCGGTAATCTTTTAAAACGCGAACACAGAATCAATCGTCGAAATCCCATCATTTTTTTTTTTTCTGTTAAACTGTTTAATTAAATAAATAACAAAGTGCATATTAAAATTAAAAGGGCAATTGCAAACAGCTACATTTGTAAAGCAGTTTTTTTAAATACTCAATAAATTTAAAATAAATAAATAAATTTTTTCTCTATATTTAAGTATTTTAAGCTGAAAATTTAACGATAATTAAAAATTATTAACCAACTAATGGTTTAACAAATAGTTTACCTTCTTAATTATTTCTCTTTTTATATACATACTTCACTCAATTAGTTTTATTTTATAAACTAATTATAATGAAAACAAAGAGCATTTAATAATAAAAAAGTTTCAAATATTTACAAATTTAATTGAAATTAAAATAAACCCCGAGTACGATTGAGATTAAAAAGTGTTTATATTGCATATAATTCAATTAAGAAAAATCAAAATACTCAGTCATTTGTGGAAATAAATGTATTTGAAAAAAAAACTGCACAATGGGAGATTCGTAATGGATTTTTTGTTGTCCTTGAAATTTCATTTGATTGGATTTAAATGAAAATAGTTAAGTGACAAAAATTTTATCTATTATTTAAAGCTACCAATTTATGAAAATATAATATAAAAATAAAATTATATGTTTGCTAATTATAATCGTTAAAAAAACAAATTGTTTCTTTAAAACGCAAACATGATACCTGGCTTCAAATTTCAAACTAAAAAAAAAAGATAAAAAAGCACTTAAAATATGACATCAGATAATTATTCGATTGCCCTAATAACCAGCAACATTTTGATATTTACGTTGTCCCGTATAGCACTAAAAATATTTTTTTTATTTTAAACGTCTATCCTTCTAATTACAAGGTTTCACATTGATAACTATGATAAGTCCGAAAAAGATCACTCAAAAGTAGAACCATACAGAGCAGAAAGTTTCTATCACACATGTCAAAGATATTCGAAAAGATTTCAACTAAAAGTAGAACCATACAGGCCATATACCTTCTATCGTACTTCTCAAAGATATTCGAAAAGATTTTAACTACTAAGCTGAACCCAATTCCAAGCGAGAGAGGATGCATTCCGAACCATTAAATTGGATTCACACAAAACATACTGCGATCGAAGAAACACACAGATTAGTAAGTTTAGTTAAAAAGGCGTTAAAGGAAAAAAAATTGTTCAACCCTTTTAATAGACGTATCCCAAACGCTTGATAAAATATAGAATAAATTATTTACATATGTTAAAGCTGAAGTAGTCCAAAACCTTATATAACCAATTAGAAATTTATTTAACTGATCAGTAAGATCATACTGAGAGTAGGAGACTTTTTTAGTTCACCTCAGCCAATTTACGTTGGAGATGCCCAAGATAGTATATTGGGAATAATTTAATATTTGATTTATACTTCGAATATAACAATTAGCAACCGAATTCCACATCGGCATTTGCTGATTTCTAAACATTCCTGAAAGTTCCTAAGTAGCATCGCGATATCTACAAGACCTCATAATGAATTTAGAAATGAAGAATAAAGGTGAAAGTCAAATACCTCGGTATACTCCCTCAACGGTGTCTTACTTACAAAGAATCAAAGTAAACACAAATGAAGTTGAATGTACTACACTGCATATTCGATTTCAAATTTGTACTGTACAATTTGATCCTCAAACTAATCAGTATGGGGCACTGTCAGCTACAAAAAAATCTTGCGGGATATTTTTAATACTTAGTCCAAAGCCTTTTATTTTGTAAGACATCATTTACGCGATTTAGCAGACTCTCCACCAATTTCTGTACAATTTCTTTTGGAATATTCTTCCATTCATTTTGGATCCGTTGCCAAAGCTCTTGCAAATTTGTAGGGGTTGATTGGTACTATCCCAACCGTCTCTTCACGATTGACCACAAATTCTCAATCGAATTGAAGTCGGGACATTGTCCTGGCCACTGCATTAATTGAAAATTTTGCTCACCAAGCCATTCTTTCACGATTTTGGAGGTGTGTTTTGGATTACCATCCTGCTGAAAAACTACTAAATCTGCAGGATTGGCGCTCCTATCTACAAAATCGGGAAGATGAGTCTGCAAAATCCTTAAATAGTCTTCTTTCTTCATTATATTATTAATTTTTTGCAGTGGTCCAAGGTTCCACCACGTAGAGCAACCCCATACCATGACGTTTCCTCCAGCGTACTTCACAGTTCGCTTCACATGAAGCCTTTGAAATTTTACACCAGGGCGGCGCCAGCAATATTTTTTACCGTCGCATTGGAAACGGTTGAAGATGTATTTATTTGACCAGATTACACGTTTCCAGTCGTCCCCTGTCCAAATTTTGTGCTCTTTGGCAAATTTTAATTGTGCCTTTATATTTTTTTCCGACACTGCAGGTTTTTGTTTTTTTTGCTGCTGCAATATAACCAATGTCGCGAAGGGCTCTATATACCGTCCACCGAAAATGGGTTTTCTGATTGCCAACGAAGCATCTTTTGGTATTAATAATATATCTCTTTTCATTTCTCTCATTATTAGACGTGCGTCCGCATTAGTTAGAAGTTTTTTACGACCTCTAACTTGAGGCTTGGAAACAACGGTACACCGTTTTTGTACCCTTTTGACCACTGATTGACTCACTTTAAAATCTTTTGCAATTTACCGCGTAGAACAGCCTCTTTCAGTCATGGCCCGGATACTCTCCTCATTACTTTTTTGAAAGTTTTTTCATTTTTTATTATTGTTAGGTATTTATTTGATTTTTGTTCAAAAATTTGCACAATGTTTTTACCACACACGATTTAAATAATGTCGAGCTTGTGTCTTCTTAAAAAAAACTAATAAAAAGCAAAAAGATTGAAAAATAACGGTACTTTTTCATTTCTTTTCTACAAATTCTTCATAAAATGCAGAGGTGCATAATTGAGTACATAAGAATTATTTTGTTTTTTTTTTCATTTTGTTACAAATTTTATATAATTTTATGAAATACCAGATACTTAATAAACGACAATAAAAATTTTTGGATTTGCTTCATTACTTTTATGTTTATAAAACAAAAAGTGCTCAAAGTACAAATATGTACTCATTTGTGCACCTCACTGTATGAGTTTTCGTCCTAGTCAGCTTGGAAATGTCGTATAAGACCATCAGCACCATCACTTACACTTTTCTGTATTGACAACGAAAAGACATGCAGGCAGGCAGGCACCCAAATTGCAGCATAGGGAAATACCTAAAAAAATACCTAAAAAGGTTAGGAAGAAAAAAGAAAAAGTGTCAAACTAAAAGAAAACCTAAAAATATAATTCCTTGAGAAGAAAACATGGACATTTTAATTTTATTTTATACCGATGAAAAATCACACATAAAATAAAATCTTTTACAAAATTAACAGCTAAAAAACATTTATATTTCACTTTTGAAATCAATACTACACGAAATACAAAATGTGTCAGGGCAATGAGAGAAAATCATTTACATCATTAATCTATACATAAGTATAATAAAATAGTAACCGTTTGTCTTTTTTTGTGTTCGTATTACGTAAAAACTACAAGATGGATTTTAAAAAAATTTTGTGAGGAGGTGCCTTAGTATCCTGATTCCAATATACGATTTTTTTCCGCAAAAATATCTCATTTCCAAGTGAAAGTGGAGAAAAATCAGTGGAAGCACGCCAAATTTTTTTTACCGATTCAGCGGTACTGTGAATTTTAAGGCGAAATATTTTAAACACGATTGCGCAACAGATGGCGCTGTTTTAAAATAATGAGAAAATAAATGTCAAATAGCCAATTGAATAAAATTTGTATTTAATGTGTATTTTTACTTTGTGGAACACCTTTTACACAGCTTTACAATAATTTGTAGAACTTTATATTAATTTTAGAATTGTATCTAGGGATGGGTACCTTTATGTAAAGTAAATACGTAAGAGTCTTAAAATTTGGTGTGGATTACTTTCAAGGCAAAATCGAACAAAATATTGTCAGGACGCACACAACGTATGTGGGCACAGCTAGTAAAATAATACAAACATTTGTAAGAAATGGCATGTACGAGTCCATCAGTACACATAGTTAAATTTAACTTATTTACATCAGATGTGAAAAGTCTAAATTTTGTTGTTGTTATCCAGATGTATAGTTATTAATAACTACTTTATATAGGAACTATCCCGACCTATACCTCCAAGCTTTAACTGAAAAATGCATGATATTCTCAGAGAAGCCTGTGTCAAATTTAGAGAATGTCAGTATAGCAGTTCTCCAGATATGTAATAGTTAATAATCATTTTGTATGCGAAGTACACGTTCCTATTATCTATAATGCCAAGCTTTAACTTGAAAACCAATGTTATTCCCTCAGTACCTTTTGTTTCTTGTATTTCTCTACTATCTGTGCCCACCACACCGTCAGCGTCCTTACAATATTTTTTTCGATTTTGCTTTAAAAGTAATCCGCACTTAATCTAAAGACTCTTACTTTTATAGTTCTTCTTTTATGGTTATATATTTTCTTTATACAGAGGTACCCATCCTTAGATAAAATTTATATAAAATTCTAAAATTCTACTATGACGATAACACGCTTTCTAAAATAAAAGTTGCTGCCAAGTTTGCAGTACCATTGAATCGGTAAAATTGTACTTTCACTGCTTTTTCTCCATTTTCTCTTGGAAATGATATTTTTGGCGAAAAAAGTATCCTTTATTTGAACCAAGATACTAAGGCACCTCCCCTAAAAATTTTGTTAAATTCCATCCAGTAGTTTTTAGGTGATGCGAACACAGCCAGACAGACATTCAGATAGACAGGCAGAAAAAAATTTGCTGTTTTATTATATGTATAAAAGATATATTATTGATTTTAATGTAGGGGGAATATCGAAGCAGACCACATCCTTAGAGGTCCCTTTTCAACCCCTTCCGTCTTCTTTGATTATTGACCACCGAAATGTAATTTACGGCAACCAGCCTTTAATCCTGACTTTAGTGATTTCAGACTGTAGACTGGTAACTGTCATCCTTCTTCCTCATCACGCAGTCTCTAGTAATTGCTAGCATATGTTCAAGGCCCAGGTCCCCTATTGTATCCACATTTAACAAGCTTCTGCAAGTGGTCCTAAGTCTTACGCTACCCAGTGCTGGACATTCACACACACACACATTCACACGGTACCGTCTCAGCTTCCTCCAGACACAGTCTGCAAGTCTCATCTTCTTCGATTTTCATCTTGGCTAGATGACAGTTTTGATTGAAGTTTCCATGACCTGTCACCAATGCAGTTATCGAGCTTACTGGCCTTCCTGCCTATGGGCTATAGATATATAGGATAATTAGTATTTGGTCTCTACAGTGCGTACACGAGTCGTCAGTAAGTCGAGTCCTAAATTTCAAAGCTACTGGTCTTATCGTTTGGATCCTATAAGTTTTTAAACACACAAAAGTTTTGGTTTGAAACCTCCTTTGCAACTTTCCACCATGGAAGATGTTGCAAAATTTGGCGAGAAAATATAGGAACATGAAAAAAAGGCCCAGCCTGATAAGTTTTCGATTCTTTATTTATACGAACTTTATATTTTTACGAACTTTTAGATAACGAGATCTAGCGAACACCCTCGGGGCAATGACCTCAAATTTATAAAGGTAAAATTTAGAAAGAAGAAGTACATTAGACATTTTTTCAGATGCCCTTCAGAAGTTGATACAAATGTCGAATGATAGAACAGAACTTTTCATGTCTTTGTTATATTTCAGAAATATTGGCAAGAAACTCAGAATTTTCCACGACATGTCTGTCAGATTTCATATATTCATATATTCTTGGGTCAGAGCTCTGACAGAATTCGTATACAATTCTGAGTTTTTAATAGACATTTCTGTCAGACATCTTATGGATATCGGACAATATTGTTGGCTGTGTGGGGACATACATACATCTTTATTCATTTATTTTTTTCGAATTTTAAAGGGTTTTTTTTTGGCTGCAGAAGAACTTAAAATGATAATACAAGACAGAAATATTGTTGGAATGAAATTTTTTATATTATAATCTGTTAGATAATTTCATAGCATTTACAAATTTTATCAATATGTTTTCCGGAATATGTCTGCCGCCGCTACGAGTTACATGGTCCATTCGACCAGTCCATTTGTTGTCTATTTTTTCCAATAAATCTGATCGTATGGCGTCAACGGTGGCTTGAATATTTTCTTCCGATGCTTCAAGAGTTGCTGGTTAGTCTGCATAAACCCATGACTCAACAGAGCCCCATAAAAATTAATCCATAGTCGCTAAATAGCACGAACGTGGGGGCCAGTGAAAATGACCACTTCTGTTAATAAAGTTATTATCAAATTCATTTTGCAATAAATCGATTGTTAAGCGCGCTGTATGGCAAGTTGCACCGTCTTGTTGGAACTAAATGTCGTTGAAGTTTAGCTAATTAATATTTGAGAAGAAAAATTCAGTCAACATTATTTGATGGCGATCGGCATTCACTGTAACGGCAGCTCCTTGCTTGATTCAAAAGAAATAAGGACCGATAATGCCGCCAGGGTGTAAACCACACCAAACAGTAAATTTTAATGGATGTAATGTTGATTCATTCACGACTTGAGGATTGTCTTCGCTCCAGATACGTCAATTTTGCTTATTGACGTAACCACACGCAAAGAAAAAACATGGTTATTGTATGGTCACGGCAACCACACTATGTTCTCTGTAACAATAGATGTTTGCTGTGAACAAATTATAGTTATTTAAAACAATACTTTGGTCGCGATAAACAAGTTTTTTGTTAATAGTTAATCATTCAATGGTTATACGCACCAAAAGGGCAACATGGTTGATTTGAAACATATTTAAATTCAAACCACAACCAAATTATTTTTAATATTTAAAAATTTTAACCATAATATATTATTATTAAACATAGTATGTTAAGTTTGACTAAAAATAAACAAATAATGTTCGGTTTTAAAAATACATATTTTGGTTTTGACATTTTTTCAGTTCAGAAATGTGTGTGTAAGCTATCGGTTCATCTAAAACCGTAAAAACATATTTCATATTTGTTGTCAACAAATAAATTTGTTTTTTTATTATAAATGATAGTTTTAAATTAATTATATCAAACGCAGAAAAAGGTAAGCCGAAAATATAAAAATATGTATATAAGTCTAAATGGAAATATTCGTGTATTTGTTTTTTGTTATTTCTAAATATATTCATATGTTGTCACATATAACCTCTTTCATGTTTCAAATTATATTATAGTATGTTTATATTATAAACATAACTGTGGTTGTATTTAACAATGTTATTTTTATGTTCCAACGACAACAATATTATTTTTACATATAACCATATAATTCAACCATAATATGTTGCTCTTAGATTATGGTTACCTCAACCATGTTTTTTCTTTGCGTGCATTTAACCAGAAATTAGCTTTATGATTTATATTCAAGTAAATATTCACAATTTGAAAGCGTTATCAGGCGTTAAAAGAATTAAAAACTTGACGAACTTAACTGAACAGAAATGTCAACACAGTTTGACATTATCAGCTGTCAAACGATTACTATCGATATCGATAGTTCACATGCAGCTAAAAAAAACACCCGATATAATATTTATTATTCAGCAGACACACTTTTTCACATTTACATATTTACTTTACTATTAAAATCAATAATGTATTTTTTGTAACAACAGTTGCAAGAAAAAAAACCTTATCTAGACTGTGTTTATTCATTTTTTAATTAACAAAAAAAAACACTTTACAAAACATATCATTTTTGTTAAACTTTTTCATTGTCATGGGCACATACATTAATACATATTTTGAAATAACAAAGAAGCGCGATAAGATAAAAAATAAAAATCACAACACAGCTGTTAAAGAGACAATTACAAAACTCAATAACGAAAGTACGCTATTGGTCAGAGATTAATCTGACTGAAAAAATTGTTGCGTTAGTAAAAAAATAAAAGTGAAATGTTTTTATTTCAACTTTAACGCTAATTGACCATATAATTTTATTTATTATCATTAAAATCATACTTAATTAAACACATGCAAACTTAATATCAGATGTGACAGATCATATATACACGCAAAGAAAAAACATGGTTATTGTATGGTCACGGCAAACACACTATGTTCTCTGTAACAATAGATGTTTGCTGTGAACAAATTATAGTTATTTAGAACAATACTTTGGTCACGATAAACAAGTTTTTTGTTAACAGTTAACCATTCAATGGTTATACGCACCAAAAAAGCAACATGGTTGATTTAAAACATATTAAAATTCAAACCACAACCAAATTATTTTTAATATTTAAAAATTATAAACATAATATATTATTATTAAACATAGTATGTTAAATTTGACTAAAAATAAACAAGTAATGTTTAGTTTTAAAAATACATATTCTGGTTTTGACATTTTTTCAGTTCAGAAATATGTGTGTAAGCTATCGGTTCATCTAAAACCGTAAAAACATTAAATACCCATTTGATGTCAACAAATAAATTTGTTTTTTATTATAATTGATAGTTTTAAATTAATAATATCAAACACATAAAAGGTAAGCAGAAAATATCAAAATATGTATGTAAGTCTAAATGGAAATATTCGTGTATTTGTTTTTTTTTTTATTTAAAAATATATTCATAGGTTGTCACATATAACCATTTACATGTTTCAAATTAAATTATAGTATGTTTATATTATAAACATAACTATGGTTATATTTTACAATGTTATTTTTATGTTCCAACGACAACAATATTATTTTTATATATAACCATATAACTCAACCATAACATGTTGTTCTTAGATTATGGTTACCTCAACCATGTTTTTTCTTTGCGTGTACACAACACTACCATTATAATATTTATGTCATTATTCAATTTGTTTAAATTCGGAAATACTGCATTTTAATAAATAAATACTTTTTATAATGAAACCGAATAGAATCTATAGAAGCTAAAACCATTCCGATCGGAATCGTAACTACAGAATCATAGCAATTTCGAACAGAATTTGTAAAGCGTCAACAAATCTAACGGAATATAATGCTTGAACATTTCTACTGTTTGAGATTCTTTTGTGCTTTTTCGCTCTTTTTTCGTAAACCGTAAGCTAATATCTTAAAAATAAATTAGCTTAATTTTAACGAGTCGTTGATAAACATAAGCATAAACGAAAGCAAAACAATCATTTTCATGTGTAACATTCCGTTAAAGTAACGGGCAAAAAATGGCACCTTTAGTGTCAAGTTTTGTGAAAAATAACAAATCACTTACCTGCAAGAATCGCAACATTACGTTTAAATTAATTTACTGATTCTGTATTTGAAAAGGTGATGACTTATTATAATTCGTATTATCTATACCTATACATACATATAATAAAATAGTAACTCGTTTCCGTATGTCTGTCTGGTGGAGAAAAAGCAGTGAAAGCATGCAGTTATTTTAGTAGTAAAGTAAATACACAAGGCAAAACTGATCTCAACTAACCGGATATGCATACTTTATTTTTTATAATGTAAATACATAAACTGATATGCAGCATAGTTTAAGGCGACACTAAAAACGTAAGAGAGTCTTTGATGTGGATTGCTTTCAAAGCAAAATCAAACAAAATAGGTGACGAAGAGGCGGGCACAGCTAGTCTACACCGTCTTCCGTCTTTCTGTCTATATATCTGTCAGTCTGTCTGTCTGCTTTTCTTTTGCGTTCACATCACGTAAAAACTACTAGATGGATTTTAACAAAATTTTGTGAGGAGATACCTTAGCATCCTGATTCCAATATAGGATCCTTTTTTTCGCAAAAATATCTCACTTGCAAGAGAAAGTGGAGAAAAAGCAAAGATACTGAAATTATAGGTTTAAAACTAGGATATTTTAAACACGGTTGCGCCCCTTTTATTTTGAAAAGCGGGATATTTTAAACATCTTTTATTTTTGAAAGTGGGATATTATAAAAAAAATTGTGCAACAGATGGCGCCAATTGGATAAAATTTGTATTTATTTGGTTTGTATTTTTTCTTTGTGGAATTACATTGTTGTTAAAATATTTTCAACTCCTCTTACAGAGCTTTATAATAATTTTTAGAATTTTTTTTATACATTTTTCAATTTTATCCAGCGACGAATACCTTTATACTAACTAAAGCACTATAAAAGTAAAAGTCTTACAATTGGTGTGGAATACTTTCAAAGCAAAATCGAGCAAAATATTGTCAGTACACCCACGGCGTGTCGGGCACAGCTAGTTGTTTATATAAAATTGATAAGCTTTTGGTATACTTACTTGTTTTTGACATTGTGCTAACAAATATTTATGTTTAATTAAGAAAAGAGTATTTAAGTATTTATCTAATTTAATAATATTTTTCCCTTTTTCCCTCAATTATATTTAAATTATATTTAAAACAAAAACAAAATCAAAAATCTTGGTTTTGTTTTGAATGTTCACTTGTAAATAAAAAATAACGAATTCTTTCGACAATGTGAAACTGCCAGTAAGTTTTGTTAATTTTTAGAAAAATAAAAAGAAAATTTTCTGTGGGGTTTTTATTTTATTATTACAATTACCGTGAGCCATGATAGGGTTACTGAAATACAATCGTAAGTATATTTAAATTTTTCTTGTAAGTGTATAACGAAATCTATAACGTTTTAGTGCTAATAAAAATTTTGTAAAACAAACTCGTTACATTTAGGAAAAATATGAAGAACTTCATATGCCAAGCATGTATGAACTCAACATGCCAAGCATGTATGAACATGAGTTAAAGTTACTCTTAACATGATAAATTTATTGGACTAAATAAGAATGAAGTCAAACAGTTATTATTGTTTTCTTTGGGCTTTGTTACTTGTTGTTAAATTGTTTTGAGGTTTGCTATATATTTTTTGGTGACTAAACGAATAAAGATTTTTTTCTGTGAAAGGCTTTATTAGTAGCTACTTATACTAATTTTTAAATTTTTTTTTTAAATTCTAAATTAAATTTAAATGATAAAAAATTTCGTTCAAAATTAAAAGAAGGTTTTTTACGTACAATTTTTTGTCAAAAAAAAGTGAAAAGGTTTTTAAGTTAAGAGTGATCTCCATCGCGATCCTAAAAATGTTATATATCACACTGTGTAATTTTTTAAGTCATGGCAAAATAACCATATACGGACACCACTACGTCATAAAAGACCAAAAAAAAAGACCCCTGTCTCCTAGTTTTGCACAAAGTCCTCCAGGTTTTTTTTATGGGCCCTCAAAGATATGGGGCCTCGATGTCATTTTTGCAAAAAATGATCATTTACTCAAGCTCATATTTTGCAAACCGTTTGGAATTTTGATATACTCTCTGAGGCAAAGTTGTAGCTCTTGTCATAAAGAACAAAAATTGTTAACATATAAAATCAAAAAAACTTCATCTTCACGGTTAAAATCGCAAAAAAACTTTAAAAAATTCAATTTTTTTTTCCTTTTATCCCATGTTCAGGTCCATAGGTAGCAAACCGTTCAAAATTCAAGGAAACAATCAACTACAAAAATGAACCTAAGATCTCAATAAACAACTTTCTAGAACATATGAACTTCCTAGGAATGATTCTTAACACCGTTTAGGTAGCGCTTAGGTAGCCGAAATGAATTTAAAAATTTTCGGGAATTTTTTCACTTTTGCGGCTATAAGGTTATTTTGCCTTGACTTAAAAAATTACACAGTGTGTTATTGTCGAAAAACGAACAATTTGTTTGCCTTACTATAATTTTCACTTCATTTAATTCATTAAATATTTTTGCAAAAATAGAATACATCTACATGTACATGAATTCCAGGAATACTTGCAATCTCTTAACCCTTCTTTCAATTGAATTTGATGTTTATAATTAGGCTATTTGTGTATGCAAATAGTCCATTTGTGGCAGGTAAAAGAATTTCAACGAATGTAGCAACCAGTTGGGTAATTACTTCACAAGAAAAAGTTTGCATGTAATAATTCTTGCAAACAAAAACCGACTACAAAACAAATATATGTGCATCAATTCTAAACTAAAAATTTAAAAGGAAGTAATCTGTAAGAACTAGTACCCAAATCAAATACTTTTATACTTGTTGCTCTAACGGACATAGTAATATACGTTCTGTACATTCAAATGTCTATCCATAACGATTAAGCAGATAAAGCAATATACGACAAATTACGTCAGACATGACCACACCCTTTATTTTTTTACACATATTATTACTGACACAGTAATAAAAAGTAACGGTTCCAAAGATATGGCCATATAGGTTAAACAATATCACCTAGGGGACACCCTTTAATGTACAATTTTAAATTAAACACTTATTTAAAAGGACAGATTCTTTGTAAATTTCAAATGTCTGTCTAAAACGGTTCAAAATTTTGGCCATGTGCATCAATTTACATCAGCTATTGAGACACCCTTTATAATATTAAATATTAATAAATGTTAGTTTCCAAATTTAAATTATATACTCAAATTATAGACTTAGATATACAGGTTCTTTGTAAATTTCAACCGTCTCTCTGTTACAGTTCAAAAGTTTTGCAATATACATCAAATTACATCAACTATTGGGACACCCTTTAATTTCTAATTATAAATATTTAATTTCTGATTATAAATATTGGACATGCTGTCCAATTTTCAAGTGATTGTCTACAATGATTCATATATTTTAATTGACATCACATATGGGGACACCCTTTAATTTTTAAGTTTATTTTTTTATTAGTTTCTTTTACTGGCAGCTATAGTGATATGCAGTTTTTTTAAATTTTAAAAGGGTGCTCTTTACGGTTCATAATACACCTAAAAAACACGTATGTTGTATGGGGACACCCTTTAATTTCCAAAAGTCTGAACTTCTTTTAAAATGGGACCAATTTGTAAGCATTTCCTTTATAATAAAGCAAAAATTTTGAAAATCGGTTCAAAAATGAGTTCTGCGGGCACAAACATAAAAAAAGCAACATTCAGACGAATTGATAACCTCCTGCTTTTTTTGAAGTCGGTTAAAAACAGAAATGTCTTGCATCCAAATGCAAAGAAATTTTTTTAAACATATGCTAAAAACTGTTTACCTCTACTTTCAACATACAGACTTTAAACTTTTTTCATTACCAATGAATTTGTCATAAAACTCTTTCACAAAAAAATATATTTTTTGCTAAGTACTTCTGTTATGACAGTATTTTAAAAAATACTTGAAATTGTTATTTTATTATACTGTCCACTAATTTTGTCAGGTATTAGGTATAATAATCTTAAAATAATAATTATTTTTCATAAAAATAGAACCCAATTACCACTTTCTTTAAATATTTACATATGTATGTACATAGATGTTTCCATATTTTTATTAACAGAATTACAGCCCTACATTAAAATTATAACATTCTTTTTCGAACGCTAGTCAATACCAGCGTTGTCAACTTTGAAATTTTAAAACGTACC
>OX451215.1:67343968-67423482 GCA_949628195.1 Phasia obesa | reverse complement strand
GAAATTTCAAAACGTACCAAAGTGGAGAAAAAAACGCACCATTTAAGAGAAAACGCACCAATTTTTAGAATTTCTTTTTTATTTAAAATCTTGAATGAATTAATTTTCCAAAAAAAGTATAATATTTTTGTTTTAAAAATATATCAATAAAACAGTCTTAAAGTTGAAGGTTTTTACAAAAAAACAAAACTAAATCATGAAACAACAAAAATAAAAAAAATAAACAAATATGT
This sequence comes from Phasia obesa, assembly GCA_949628195.1. Classification (NCBI taxonomy): domain Eukaryota; kingdom Metazoa; phylum Arthropoda; class Insecta; order Diptera; family Tachinidae; genus Phasia; species Phasia obesa. The sequence continues at coordinate 67,423,249 of OX451215.1, read as the reverse complement.
TTGTATTCAGTTGTACTAAATAATAAATTTTTTTATACAATATACATAGTTTAACAAAAAACTTAACAACAAAAAAAAGCAGAAGAATAAAAAAACTTGCACATACATAGTATGTATTTTTGCATTTATTTATTTGTACAAGCTGATACATTTTTGTACATTAACTTGGTCATAAAACAGATTTGATTGATTCTGATGTTTTTAACCGACTTCAAAAAAGAAGGAGGTTATCTATTCGTCTGAATGTTGCTTTTTTTTTGTATGTATGTAACCGCAGAACTCAGCCATTTCTGAAATTTTTTTCTTTATTTGAAAGGTTATGCTTTCAGGTTGGTCCCATTTTAAAAACAGTTCATTATATTAAAAATTAAAGGGTGTCCCCATACAACATACATGTTTTTTACGTGTATTAAGAACCGTAAAGGGCAGCAAATTAAAATTTTAAAAAATTACGTGCCGCTATAGCTCCCAACAGCAGAAATTAATAAAAAAATAAATTTAAAATTTAAAGGGTGTCCCCATAGGTGACATAATATGACCTATTTGGGTCTATCTTTTGAACCGTTATAGACTAAACCTTGAAAATTTGACAGAATGTCGATTACTATGACCGTTATAATAAAATGTATAAATATTCAAAATTTTAAATTAAAGGGTGCTCCAATAGTTCATTTAATTTGATGTATATGGCCATACTTTTGAATAGTTGTACACAGACCGCTGAAATTTACATAGAACCTGTAGTGCTAAGTCAGCTATAACAAAAAGTATAAAATTTTGAATTTGGAACTAAAAGGGTGTCCCAATAGTTAATGTAATTCTATGTATGTGGCCAAACTTTTGAACTGTTAGAGACAGACAGCTGAAATTTACAAGGAACCTGTATTGCAAAGTCCACTATAGCAAGTATACAATTTTAAGTTAGAAATTAAAGGGTGTCCCCATAAATTATGTATGATCTATATGACCCTATCTTTTGAACCGTTAAACACAAACACTTGAAAATGAGGCAGAATGTCCACTACTTTCCCTGGTATGATAACAAGTATAAATATTTGGAATTATAGTGTAAAGGGTGTCCCAATAGTTCATGTAATTTGATATATATGGTTAAACTTTTTAACCGTTATAGACAGATAGGTGAAATTTACAAAGAATCTTTGTGGTCAAGTCCTCTATAACAACAGGTCTCAAATTTAAAATTGTAAATTAAAAGGTGTCCGAATAGGTGATGTTATTTGATCTGTGTGCCCCTATCTTATAGACAGAGGCTTGAATGGTGTCCCCATACAAGACGGATGCTGGTGAAAATAGCTTAGCTTTTGAACAGTAATAGGGAGAGGCTAGACATTCAATAGTCTTTATTTTTTCCCTCTAATTTTGGCGCATCTTTTATTTGGTTTAAATCTAATTCTTACAGATTACTTCTTACATTTTTAGTTTAAAATTGGTGCCCTTCTATCTGTTTTGAAGTCGGTTTTTTTTTTTTGCAAGAATTATGTAAACATCATAACTATTAATGCGGCAATTAACGCTATCTGAACGTTCGTAAGTTTTACAACAAGACTTTTCCAGTTTTAATCTATTTTTAATTCGAAGTAATGCATTAACAGCACTTAAAGACAATCGGTTACGTATCTTTGATTTAAATAAATTCATTGAACTAAAAACGTGCTCAACTTCTGCATTTGAGTATGGAAGTGACAAAATTTTAAACGCGATATTTGCTAGTGTATGAAAAGGGTTAATATTAAGTGCGTCTTTATAACATTTAACTTCAGTCTAAAATTCTAATGTTGAATAAATATTTTTCCATTGCATAAGGTAAACCATTCGCCATCCGTTTTCAATACTAGACAATAATTCGATATCGGATTCAAATTGTACTGCTAATGGCATGATATCATTTTTGCAATGAGATAAAACATTTTTTACGTTTAAAACGTTAATTTTTTGTAAAATTTCAACATTAGAAGGCAGTCTCGCCCGAATCTTTTCAACTAATTTTTTGGTGAATTTACAACAAGTTTTTGATATATCTTTCTTTGCTTCATTGCTTATTTTCTTAAATGCGCAAACTTCTTCAAACTCAACACCCAAATAACAAATATCAAACGATCTATTGATATCACCTGTTAAAAAAATCGAATTCAATGTCAGGCTCAGTTAGTTTGGATATCAACATTTTTAAGAGATTGTGCAAATCATCAAATAATTTAGTCTGGTCGGGATTTTTTGATTCAAATGCGAGATTAACCTCTTTTAAAATATTGGTTAAATATACTAAGTAAACATAATTAATATCATAATTGTATATATTTTTTAGTTGGTTAGATAAAAAATATTGTTGAGATGTTGGAAATGTATTAAATAGCGTTTTTAATTCAATTCTATTAAAAGCCAACGAGTGTCTGCAATCAGTGGAACTCTTTATCAGTATTATCAGGATACTCATTATGAGTATTTATTAATTGATATATTTGTTCGCAGGTCTTTTGCCTAACAGCTGAATGGGAGAACTAATGTGTTTTTTAGGGATACAGTGAAATGTTTCTTTTTTTTAACATAACACAAATTAATACAACAACAATACCGTTTTACTTTGTGCATATGATTTGGTATGTCTTAAACATCATTACTAGTTGTTCTTATTATGGTCTGTAAAAATGACTATGAACATTTTGCACAGTTGGTGGAACCAAAAATTAAAAACAGTGCCAAAATTTAAAAAAAAGCGCACCACGCACTAACTCGTGAAATTTTCGCACTAAAAAATTTAAAAAGCAACCAAAATGGTGCGAAATGCACCAAGTTGACAACGCTGGTAAACGCTCTACAGGACATACCGTATGACATATCAAAATGAAATTCAGTATGTGCCTTTGATTTATGGAGAGGCTTTATAAATTTTGGGTGTAATTGGGAAGGGGCAAGAGGTAGTTTATTTAACACCCCAAACCGAAAATCATTAATTTTTTGATTCAAACATTCTCTGAACTTTTATTCTTTATGTAATATATAATCCATAAATATATCTGTTTCCATTGAGTATGGTAAAGTTGAGTGTTTTATTTTTGTTTAATAAGAAAAAAATACATACATATGGAAATTAAAGATGGACGATAATTCATTTATTATTAGGCAAATTTGCATTATTCTTTTATGGGCAATTTTTTTGGACAATATTTCATAGGTTCATTTTGCATGCACCTAAAATTAGTACACATAGTTCATGCTATATGGTTAAGCTATGTAAAAATATATGTAAAATTTAAAATATTCCTTTAACTTTGATAGTATTTTTAACCCTACTCCGATTTCCCAAAAAAAATTGTTTGCTTGTTGACAGTCCGTCCGTCCTCCTGCTAGGAAGCATGTAAAATATAGCTATTTTACATTTTTTCTAAAATTATATATATGTATATATATATATATATATATATATATATATATATATATATATATATATATATGTATGTATATATAGTTTAATCGCTTATAAAAAATATTTTTACGTTTAAAAAATAGCTTATATATCTTTAAATGATATTAGGGAGCCACTTCATTTTACTTAAAATACATTGAAAATACAGTAATTAATATTAAAAAAAAATAATAGACAATGGTTCCCTTTCGAGAAAGACCCATCTAAACTTTTTTTCTTTATTAAAAAAAAGAAGTAACACTTAGGCAATTAATGCCTATATTAACTGTGTTATTTCCTTTGGAAAGGGATAGTAGATGGTTAGTGTGATAGTAAAGCTTCCATTATGGCAACACTGCAATTGCACATTGTGATTATTTCTAGAACAGTGTTGCAAGCGCCTCTAGTGTTATTTAGGCGGATAAGTTTGAAGTTAGCATAGCCAATTATTTTACTCACCGGCGATTTAGTGCTATGTGGTAATACTGGCGGAGGAGGGCGCTGTGATATGCATTATTATTAAGAGAAATATTAGGAAAATTGATGTTGCCAAGGATGTAGTCAACGTGGTAATCACTTAAGCTACAGCACCCCCGTTAGCCAATTTTGAAAAAAATTTGATTTCTTTAAAAACTTCTAAATTTTCAATACAATGAAAACGTAATATTTAAGAGATATTTAAGAATATTTTCAGAGGTTTAAGAGATACCGAGTTATTTAAAAGGTGTAACGAGATTAATGGGAAAGTGAAGCACACTGAAGTGAAGTCACTCCTTTCTTAATGTTAACCTCACCCACTCTCTAAAAGACTTGGTGTCCCCTGTCGCACAAGGCTCTAACGACCGGCCTTGGGCGGGATAATCCTATGCTCCCTCGAGGAGTGAAAACACAGTACAGCGTACCTTTGCTAAACATTGTAACTACGGTAAAATTATACAGTAGAATCAGCGATTCTTCATTCTATATCGTGCATTGTACTCGAACTGTCGCATTTCGTTAGTGTTAACAAAATGTGTTTCAAACAAGACATATTTGCCTTTCTCTTTCGCTTCATTTCTTCTTCTTTCAAGCAAAGTATAAACAACAACTATGAAAAAAACGTGCATACACTGACTTAAAGCCTCTTGTAGGTATTAAACGCTTGAATATGTATTTTGAAATATATTTGAAATACAAACAAGAAAAAATAAAAGCGAGCCAGTAGCAACTGTGACTTATTTTATGAAAGTGACATATTAAGAACCCTCAGGTAATGTTAACGTTAGTGGTAATTAAATTTCAAACAGGACACGGAAAAAAGCACTGTCATGAAAAGAAACATTTAAATAATTAAAGCACAAAGGAACAGCAATCTGCATTAACATTAAACTTACTTACAAGGTATTAAATTGTTTAAGGTGAATGGGGTTCTGGCCAGGAATAATAATATTTTTTTTTTTTTTTTTTTTTATTTTATGTTTCTCTTTTGCGCCATAATGCAGGCTCATGGAAAACAGTAAAGAAATTTGTGTTTCATAGACGGGATTATTTTTATTTTACATATAAAAGCCCGCTTCATACTATAACACTGAGTACTAAGATTTTTATTGGATTTTGTGATGATACTTGCAAAAAAACGACTTCAAAACAGATAAAGGGACACCAATTCTAAACTAAAAATGTAAAAAGTAATCGGTAAGAACTAGTTTTTAAACAAAATCAAAGATACACAAAATGCGCCAAAATTTGCGGGAAAAGAAGTAAAGACTAAGTGCATTTCAAGAATCTCCCTTTTACTGTTTAAAAGTTAAGCTATTTTCCCCAACATCCGTCTTTTATGGGGACACCATTTAATTTCATACACATACACTAAAAAAAAAGCATACAATTTAACTATTAATTTTTTTATTGAGGATATACACGCAAAGAAAAAACATGGTTGAGCAACATGTTATGTTGAGTTATATGGATATATTCAAGCCATATTATTCTAAACCATAATAATTATATTGTTGTCATTGGAACATATTATTGTCTTACATAAAAATAACATTGTAAAATACAACCATAATTATGTTTATAATATAAACATACTATAATATAATGTGAAAGCAAATATGTATTTAATGTTTATACGGTTTTAGATGAACCGATGATATTTCTAAACTGAAAAAAGGCCGAATCCAAAATATGTATTTTTAAAACCAAACATTATATGTTCATTTTTAGTCATACTTAACATACTATTTTTAATAATATATTATGGTTATAAATATAATTTTATTTTTCAATATTAAAAAAAACTTGGTTGTGGTTTGGATTTTAATATGCTTCAAATCAACCATGTTGCTTTTTCTGTGCGTATAACCATTGAATGATTAACTGTTAACAAAAACTTGTTTATGGTGACCAAAGTATTGTTTAAAATAACTATAATTTAAGTGAAAACGATGGATGCATGTTATAGACATTGAATTTTTATATTTATTTTATTTTGTGTTTGTTATTGTTTAAAGAAGAATTGTGTTCATAGGTGAAGTAATATTTATTAATTACTTTAGTTTCATGTTTTTGCTCAGTGTATCATATGTTCAATTAATTTTGTTATCGCCAAAATCACTGATCAAATTGCTTTTGTAGACTTATGTTTAACGGTTTCTAAAGTTTTCTCATTTTTATATAAATACCTTTTTGCTTATTTTTAGTTAGTTAGTTGATATTTTTCGTTTGTAATTACTCGTACATAAGTTGGACTTTGTAACTTAAGCAACAACAACCTATGTATATAAAAAGCACACTTCTTGTTAAAAATAAATAAAAGTTGAAACACAAAATATTTTGTGTATTTTCATTACAAAAAATAGAAGTTTTTGCTATACAATTCAACATTTTTTGGTGACCCCGACGTGATCTAAGTGGAAAATGAGTGTCGAACAAAAAGTGGAATCTTTTAACAAACGCAAGTCATTGAAGTTGAAAGAAAGGTTGCTTGCTATGCAAGAGGAAGTTTTACTTTACAACATTGAATCGTTAGATGAGGCTGCCCTAACAGTTAAACAGGAATTGCTGGATAAATTGTATGCAGATTTTGAAATTGTTCACGACCGACTCGAGCGCGAAGATTATGCTGAAATGGAAAGTACTTTGCCGTCAGAAGTTTCTGATTTGTATGCAACAACCAAAACAGCTATAACACGTAAAATTATGGCACTTAGGTCAAAAACTACACTGGTAAGGCAACCTACAATTAATGAATCGCATCCATCGTTTTTGTTGCCTGTGCAAAAAACACGTTTGCCAATCATACAAATCCCAACATTTGGTGGCGTTTATACTGAATGGCCTGACTTTTTCTCAATGTTCGAGACTGTTATTGGTAGCGACGATGACTTGTCCAAAATAGAAAAGTTTCAACACTTGAAGACATGTTTAGCTGGTCCTGCTTTGGATGCCATTCGATCGCTGGAAATAAGTGACACAAACTTCGATAAAGCTATTGAAATATTAAAATGTCGATTTGATAATAAACGTTTAAATTTTCAGGCACATATTAGGGACATTGTGGCAATGAACAAGGTTGATGGTGGATCTGTAGAAAAGTTGCGGCATCTGAGTGACAGCGTAACCTCTCATCTAAGAGCTTTGCTTACAATGGGCAATAAAGAGCAAATTGCTGATTGCTTGCTGATTCACATAATTGGGCGTAAACTTGATATTGCGACACAAACTAAATGGGAGGAAACCACACCTGTGAATGAAATACCAACATGGGAACAGATGGCAAAGTTTTTACAAAATCGTTGTCAAACTATGGAAAATGTAGAGAATGCTGTGGTAAGCGAATCATCAAACAAACAGGTGGGATCAAAATTATATCAAAATACTAACAAAAGCAAAAAATCACTAGTTGTTTCGACTAACTCACAAAGATTATGTCCTATTTGCAATTCCCAGTCACATGCAATTTATAGTTGCCCTCAATTTTTGTCAAAAACACCATCTGCTAGATTTAAAGATGTAAAGCGCTTAAATTTATGTTTAAATTGCCTTAGAAAAGGCCATGCCATTAAGACATGTGTTTCAAGTGGTTGTCGGCACTGTTCATTAAAACATAATAGTTTACTTCACATGGAAGCTTTGTCAAATTCACAGCAGAATAATGTGCCGTGCACAATGGCCAGAGACGTCTGCAACAAAAATACAAATGTTTTAGAACCATCAACTTCGCTGAAAATTACAACCCCAAAAATTTCATTGTCACAATCGTCTTTGCTAGCCTCAAGTAGTCCACCTGAAAAAGATAGTGAAAATACAACAATGTTAGCTACTGCAATAATTTTTGTTAAAAACAGTGTTGGTTCTCCTATTCCATGTAGAGCCATCCTCGACTCAGCCTCACAGGCTCATTTTATAACAACAAATCTCGTAAACAAATTACAACTAGCACCAAAGCGTTCAACAACACATATTTCTGGCATAGGCCAGTCAAATTTTGCATCTAGTAAAGTTGTTAACATTTTTATTCAATCGAGAATATCAAAAATGTCAGCATGGTTAACATGTATTGTAGTGCCAGTTATTGTAGATCAACAGCCACAATTTTCAATAGACGCTTCAAAATGGAACCTTCCCAGGAACATTCAATTAGCTGACCCAATGTTTTTTAAGTCACAACAAGTTGACTTTTTAATAGGTGGAGATTTATTTTTTGAATCGCTATGTGATGGAAAAATTCGAATTGGACCAGAGTTGCCGTTTCTACAAAATACTGAATTCGGTTGGGTTGTTGCTGGTGGTGGTATTCAACTTCAAAAAACAAATAATTGTCTTGTAGGTGTTCAAACAAATGAACAAATAAATTATGAAAATAATGTAGATGATCTCATTCGCCGTTTTTGGGAAATTGAAAATCATCTGGATATTATTAAAAAACCAACAAAGGAAGAAAATGAATGCGAAGAATATTTTTTAAAAACCTACACACGTTTAAGATCAGGTGAATTTGTCGTCCGGTTACCATTTAAAACAAGTCCACAAGCCCTTGGTGAATCATACCAAATTGCATTTCGTCGGTTTCAAAAATTGGAAAAACGTTTAAATCAGTCTGCAGAAATAAAGGCTAACTATAGTTCATTTATCAAGGAATATATCCATCTTCATCACATGTCGTTAGTAGAAAATATTCCAAAAAACGTTTTTACAAATTATCTCCCTCATCATTATGTAACTAAGGAAGACAGCTCAACTACAAAACTGCGTGTTGTATTTGACGGATCAGCAAAAACAACAACAGGATGTTCGCTTAACGACATACTAATGTGTGGCGCAACCATACAGCCTAATCTTTTTGATATTCTATTGCGTTTTCGTTCTTTTAATATTGCTCTAACAGGAGATATATGTAAAATGTATAGATGTGTAAAAGTCGCTTATCCAGACAATTTTCTTCAATGTATCTTATGGCGTGATCATGTAAATGACTCAATAAAAATTTTTAAACTTGATACGGTAACATATGGCACAAAATCTGCCTCTTTTCTTGCTGTACGTGCAATGCAGCAATTAGCGAAAGATGAGTGCCAGACTTTTCCTTTGGGCTCACAAATCGTGCTACGTGATTTCTATGTCGATGATATGATTTCTGGAGGAGAATCTATAGAGGAAATAAATGAAATTCTTCAACAAACAACACAATTGCTTCAAAAGGGAAATTTTAAAATTCGCAAATGGTGTTCGAATGACCCTCATACTCTTAGCAAAATAGATGATGAAGAAAAAGAAAAGTTTTTAAAATTTCGAGATGGAACCGATGTAACAAAAACATTGGGATTAACCTGGGATCCAAGCAGTGACAAGTTTCTTTTTTCATTTGTACCATCTATTTTTTCAAAACAAGTTACAAAGAGAATGGTTCTTTCAACTGTAGCTAGATGCTATGATCCGCTTGGACTTATAGGACCGGTTGTCGTGAAGGCTAAGATTTTTCTTCAGCAGTTATGGAAAGAAAAGGTTGATTGGGATGACAATCTGCCCCAGCGCCTCAACTCTGCGTGGTTTAATTTGTGTTCAGAATTTTTAGACATAGAAAGATGTAAATTTCCAAGAAGAGTATTATTACCTGGTAGCCAACATGAAATTCATGCGTTTTGTGACGCTAGTCTTTCAGCTTATGGCGTCTGTGTTTATATACGAAGTGAGTGCAATGGTGTTGCTAATTCCAATATTCTGTGTTCTAAATCTCGCGTAGCACCCACTAAAGTTCTTACTGTTCCCAAACTGGAATTATCAGCGGCGCTTTTGCTTTCGGAACTTATGTATTCAATTTCGGAAATGCATATTTTCAATGGCAATATTTATTGTTGGTCGGACTCAACAATTGTCCTTTCGTGGATTAGAGAAGAATCATCAAATTTTCAAGTATTTGTTTCAAATAGAATAAGCCGTATTCAGTCGCTAACATCAACAATGAAATGGCTTTATGTGCCGACAGCTATGAACCCAGCTGACATTTTATCTAGAGGTGCAACACCAAAGGAATTGTCTGTATCAAACTTATGGTTAGGTGGTCCTGAATTTTTAAAACAAAATCAACATTTTTGGCCACCTCAACCTCCAACAACAACTAATTTGCCTGAAAAGCGTAAACAAGTTTTAGTTTGTTCAAGTGAAACTTTGCGAGACTTGTCGCTTGAATCAAAATATATCACATCGTTTGGAAAAATCAGCAGAGTCTTTGCATATATATACAAGTTTTGTGGTATTGGTGTTACATGCCGAAAGGGTCCATTAACAACAGAAAACGTACACAAAGGAACCATGCTGCTAATTCGAATGGTTCAAAAAATTAATTTTCCTAGAGAATATAATGCTTTGAGTCTACAACAGACAATTTCATCGTCCAGTTCACTTATTTCTTTGAATCCGTTTATAGATAATTTCGGAGTATTAAGAGTAGGTGGCAGACTAAAACATTCATCACTTGATTTCAATGCTCGACACCCGGTTATAATTCCGAGGCAGCATCCATTAACGAATTCAATAATAACATATTTTCATCAAAAGAATCTTCACGCTGGTCCACAATCGTTATTGGCAACTATAAGATTGCAGTATTGGCCAATGGGTGGTAGAAAAGAAGTAAGCCGAATTGTGAACAAGTGTGTTCGCTGTCTACGTTTGCGCCCTCGTCTAGTAGAGCATATAATGGGAAATCTTCCCAAGGACAGAGTTGAAGGTTATCGAGCTTTCTTGGTATCCGGTGTTGATTATTGTGGCCCATTATATTATCGCTCAGATATTCGTTCAAGAGCTCCAATAAAATGTTATATATGCCTTTTTATTTGTTTCAGTACCAAGGCAGTACACCTGGAGCTTGTAAAAGATTTGTCAACTCAAGGTTTTCTAGCTGCACTAAAACGATTTATTAGCATTCGAGGTAAACCAAAAACTATTTGGTCTGATAATGCCACAAATTTTGTTGGGTCGAAAAATGAATTGCAGGATCTTAAGCGGTTGTTTCTAAGCCAACAACATATAAGGGCTGTGCACGAGCAATGTTTAGAGGATGCCATAGACTGGAAGTTTATACCACCTAGGTCGCCTCATTTCGGTGGACTATGGGAGGCTTCAATCAAGATCGCAAAATTTCATCTTCTTCGCACAGTAGGACAATCAATATTAGATTTTGAAGAACTTCGCACTCTAATCTATCAGATAGCTGCTATTATGAATTCTCGTCCACTTTGCTCTCTTACACAAAATCCTGAAGATTTGGATGTACTAACCCCAGCTCACTTTCTGGTCGGAGCTCCGCTCACATCAGTTGTAGAACCTGATATTTCGATGCTAAACATTCATCGTCTTGGTCGTTGGCAGCGCGTATGCTTTATGCAACAGCTTTTTTGGAAAAAGTGGAGTTCTGAATACCTTACAATTCTTCAGCAAAGAAAAAAATGGCAGGCCAATTCCTCAAATATAACAATTGGAATCATTGTTCTCCTAAAGGACGAAAATCAGCCACCGCTGAAATGGCAACTGGGCCGTGTGATTGAAGTTATAAAAGGGGACGATGGAGTTGTTAGAGTAGCTGTAATAAAAACTGCCAACGGTGTTATTCGACGGGCAGTATCTAAGATATGCTGTTTACTGGATGAAGAGGTTGAATCCCCAAGTAATTCAACGGGGGCAGGATGTTCATAGGTGAAGTAATATTTATTAATTACTTTAGTTTCATGTTTTTGCTCAGTGTATCATATGTTCAATTAATTTTGTTATCGCCAAAGTCACTGATCAAATTGCTTTTGTAGACTTATGTTTAACGGTTTCTAAAGTTTTCTCATTTTTATATAAATACCTTTTTGCTTATTTTTAGTTAGTTAGTTGATATTTTTCGTTTGTAATTACTCGTACATAAGTTGGACTTTGTAACTTAAGCAACAACAACCTATGTATATAAAAAGCACACTTCTTGTTAAAAATAAATAAAAGTTGAAACACAAAATATTTTGTGTATTTTCATTACAAAAAATAGAAGTTTTTGCTATACAATTCAACAAATTGAATTCCAAAGTTTGTGTTTCTTAATATTAATTGTAACATGAAATGTTTTAAAATAAATAATTTTTGGTGTAATTATTAAAAATAATACTAAACATTTATAAAATAATCATTTCTTACCTCCAAAATATTCCTTATAGTACTTTTACGTTAACTTATAAAATACAAAAGCACATTTTTCTGTGGGGGAGCTTAGTGACCCCACTCCGTACTTTATGTCAAAAATCAGACTTCATACTCTAAGGGTTGAATAAATGCAATTTTGTAAGAAGAAAAAGTCTGCGTACAAAAAGAAAAAACCATTTAGACGTTAATAATTTTATTTGCGTACAATAAATTTTTTGTATTTCTAATATCTACACGCAAAGAAAAAACATGGTTGAGGTAACCATAATTTAAGAGCAACATATTATGGTTGTAGTGAAACTATATTATTGTTGAACATTATAATATTACGGTTAAATGAACGATTATAGTATGGTTAAAAAATATGAAACGTCATATGAGATATGCCAGTTTTTTACATTTCAAAATACAATATTATTTATTATTTTTTATTAATGATTTTATATAAAAAACAAATGATTTTATTAATACATAGATAAAAAAAATTTAATTAGCATTTTTCTTCTTCCAAACCGTGTTTCAAGGATATAAGGGAGGAAACACTTTGGCTATCGATTTAACGGTAGTCTCACATGGCCCATAGCATCGCAGTTAATGGATTTACCAGTAAAGAATTGTTCTTGAAGACACCAATTTCGGGGGATTTCTTTTCGAATTCAGCCAACTTCTTTTTCATGTAGTCTTTCAAGTACAAAGTAAAGTCTTTATTATCTCCGAAAGCATGCTTGTAAACTGTGATTGAGAACAACATCAATGCCGGTCTCAACAGTTGAGTTTGTATCCTCATCAGCGTCTTCAGCTCAGGTATAGAAATCTTCACTTTTAATGTCATCTTCATTTTTAAATTACATCACCGACCAATTTCGTTTTGTATCTGCGAACATTTCATCATCACTAATATTCTCCCTGTTGATTTTCATGATTTCGAGGTTTTATTAATTTTTCTGGTCTAAAAATTAAAACTAAATTACAGTCTCACACCGAGAGGACTCGAATTGCGGGTATCCAGAGAAGATGTTTCCCATGCGCTCAATTCAAGAGAGAAAAAGAAATAATTAAATATTTAATTTTAAAATGAATTCCCGAAACAATTGTTTATTCATTTTATATTCTTTTTTGAAAGCACAAAACAATAAACCCCGATGACATAAACAAACAAATAATTTTTATTTTTAAAAATCTTTTAGTTACCTACGAAAGAAACTTTGATTGTTGATTAAACATTAAACAGTTAAAACCAACCATGTTGAATTTTTTGTACGTAGTAACCATTTAATGATAAAATTTTAAACAAAATTTTTTTTACCGGGACCAAAGTAATGTTACAGAGAACATATTGTTATATATATATTGTTACAGAGAACATAATGTGGTTCCTGTGACCATAACATAACCATGGTTTTTATTTGCGTGTAGCTAGTCATGCAGAAGTTTACAATCCAATTGCGAAAGAATTCTTAATTTATTCGCCATGACTTCAGAAAAGGGAAATTAATCCTGTTGAAAGAAATATTATTATTTATCTGTGGAAATAAGAAATAACCTTAAGGGAAATCGGCGAAATGGTAGAGATATCACATTCTTCAATACAAAGAGCAATTAACAACTTTAAAAAAACGGTGTTTATGTATCTTAGGCCTAGTTCTGGACGCTTATTAAAATTAACAATCAGGGGAAACATTTATATTAAAGTTCAGTGCAGCAAGATCCTAAGATAACTTGCTTCAAAAGTGGCTGAAAATGTCAAAGCCAAATTTAATAAAAGTATCGCGAATAAAACTGTTCAAAACTGTTTTTATGCCTGTGTAGCCCATACAAAAAAACTTTTATTTTATTTAAGAACAGGCAGAAACGAACTTTGTTCGAAAAGGAACAAGGTTACATTCTCAGATGAGAGTGTGTATATATTTTAAGCTTTGGCCGCTCTATAATGTACTAAAACAGCTACGTACGCCTCCCTAGTCTCCAGATCTCAATCCCATTAAACATTTATGGGATTTGTTTAGCATGTTAGAACATCGAAAAGTATGTTAAAAGATTTGATTTGAAAAGTTAATGTGCAGCAATATCAGGTCAATATACAACAAACCTCGTTTACTAAGTGTAAAAGAGGTTGGATGAGGTTCTTCAAAGAAAATGTTATAAAACAAGTTACTTATTTTTAAAATTCAACGAAAATTCTGTCCTATCTAAAGCCAATAATAGATTTGTACGCAGACTTTTTCTTGTATTACTTAAGCACATAATTTTGTTTTTGCTGAATTACGTAATTTTTTAGTGACATTTTTGTTTTTATACTAATACTGAATGGAAGTATGAATACACCCCTAATAATAATAATATAAATTTTAAATTCATGAGCACTATCCTCATATCGTTTTTAAGGATTTTATTAATGGTTAGATCTTTGTACGCAGACTTTTTCTAGCTAGTGGAAATAAAAGTTTTATATAGTTTTTTTTATTTATTCAGACAAGCAACCGTAATGTCTTAACGAATTCGTTACGACGAGTCTGATTTCATACAAACTACCGAAATGTCTCAACGAATTCGTTACGACAAGTCTGACTTCAGAAAAAATCGAAACATTTGGTTTGGTGGGTACATACATATGTACGTAGGCGATAATACTGTATCGTCGATTTATTAAATACCAAAGTCTTACCTACAAAACAGGAAAAACCACGTATAAAAATTTATGGATTTTTCACCACTGTGCTTCGTAGAGTATTAAGGTATGGTCCAGAATAATATCCATTACTAATAAAAAGATGGTCTGAATCGTTTTAATGGCTATAAATTGCTTAAAATATCAATTCCACATAGCAAATTGAAAGTGGTTTTATTCCGAAAAAATTTTTCGTTTTACGATTTCTATAGTAGCAAAATACGGAATCAATTCCACATCCGAACGAAAAATAGCTATGGAACATGGGTGATTGTTTTATATATTCATTCTTATGTTGGCACATTAAAAGTGGTTTTGTATTTTTTTCGTTTTAATAACACTGAATAGAATCTATAGGAGCTAAAACAATTCCGATCGGAATGGTAGCTACGGAATCATTTCAATTCCGAACGGAAATTGTGACATGTCTGTATATAAAGCTTTTTTGTCATCTCCTTTGAAATTTGTTGCTAATCACGCTTTGATTACTTTCTACCTTTTCTTTTTGTGGTGGAGGCTGCATGAAAATTTGCCTTCATATTAACCACTATTTTTCCAGGAGGTGTGAAAATAATAAGGAATCTCTTCCAAAAAAAATCTCTTCTTTCTGATTGAATACCCCTTAAGGCCATCATCATACTCAGTCGTACGATTTGTCAAAAATTGCATGTGTGCTTAAAAAGTATAATAGTGTGGATTAAAAATATATGTGTGTGACAGATTTTTTGACAGATTTGTACGATTTTATAATCTTTTGAAAAAATTCATAAAATAGTATTTTTCCATGCGATCAGAGTTGCAAAATCATTTTTTGTATGATAGTGTAGATAACGAATTTGTATGAAAAAGTCATAAAAAAATGTTGCAGAAGTAGTGCTCTGTTTTTACTGTGGAAAACATTTTACCGAAGCTGTTAAATAAAGCAAATGGGCATTATTTCATGTGGAATTCTTTGTAAATTTTTTGAAAACATTGTGGTATATTTAAAAACAATAAAATCGTAAAATTCTTCCAAATCGCGAGATAGACACCACATTTTAAATGTCAAATTTTCCTTGTGAAATAATAAATGTTGCTCAACATTTATTACAAATTCAAACAGAGTACTAGGCTTAAGGCTACAATTCGTTTGGAAATAAATTTTTTGAATCATTAAGGATTATTATTGAAATATTTAAAATATTTTTTTTTTTTTGAATTTTAGTCCCAAGAGTGCTAAAATTTATATATTATTTAATAAAAATTAAGGGAAAATCATTATACTTCGTCCAACTGTTTTTCTAACAATTTTAACTTTATAGCAAAAACTTGACAAAGAGCTCTTAGTTGACAGTTCTATTTGCATTAACTTTAAAGAGTCTCCTTATTTCAACATTACCGCACCTGAATTAAAAAATAACATACACATAAGTATGTGGATGTATGAGTGTGTGTGAGTTTACTCGTTACAAGAATTAAATTAACATTTGTTACAGAAACGCATAAAATAGTTAAATTTTAAAGTTAATAAACATGAACTGTTGCAAACACAAGCAATTAAAATCAACTATTACGAGCAATGTCCTGCAAACGTACAACACACATAGATAAATACATGTATAGAGGACATCTGGCTTATATTAAGTATACACATGTATTGGCCAGCAAAGTATACGTATAAGAATAGCAAATGTAATGTACGACTATGAGTATCAGAGCATATAAAGTCCACAAAATAAAACACTTTTGTTAGTACGACAGTACAACAAAATGAAAGTGTGTAACGTTGTTTATTCATAGATTGTCTGCTAGCCTCATTGTGTTAGTTGGGATGTTGGCTCCGTTGCTACAAGTATCATTGGGATGGTCAGGTCACAACGGGGTTGGTCTTAAAAAAAGTAGATATCATGCAAAGAAACTGGCAAAGATATTTAGTAGGTTCAAGTTTGGTTACTACTTCAGTTTGTTATTGTTTTGTTACTTGTATTTTATTGTATTTAAAGTTGAAACAACAATGTTACATATACAAAGGAGTCAACTGGTAATTGTAGGGACATGAAATAGAGTTGAAGAGGATACCCATGTGGTCAGAAAATGTAAAGCGCACCCACGGAACCGAATATAGAGCACAAAATTTATCTGTTTGGCACAAAGCTACAGCTGCTTACACCATTGTACACATATTCCTGAAATGTACACTATTCGTGGATAAAATAGGATATATATATATATATTAGTACTTCCGATGGGCGTGGCACTTCCCATATAAATCAAATAATTACCTTTCATGAATGTGCATAGTCTAGCAAAAAAAAGTGGGTAGATCGGGCATGGTATCTCCTATCGTGTACGAAAAAAATTTTTTTTAACGGCAACCCTGCCTTCGTTAACCATATGGCTGTCAAATACCTTTTGGGTGAATAAAGCTTTAAAATCTGTTAGATTTGCACACGCAAGAATTTTAAAACAAATCATAAAATTTGTTTTAAAATTAGCTATGTTTGGATAGGGCTGCAAGGAGAACCGTTACAATTTCTGAACCAAAAATAGTTTAAACAAAATTACTAATACCGATGCAAGTTACATTTTTGAGGAAAACCCTGATAAAAACAGCAGTTCAAACATTTTCCCAATTCAAAAGCTTGTAACTTTATAACAAAACGAGCTATCAAGAAAGCTACTGAAAGAAAAAAAGTCCAACACTTAAAAAATACTAAATCGAGATCGGACAAAGATCGGACTGAAATGTCAAGATTTTAAAAAATCTTAACATTTGAATGATAAAAAAAACTTTTGGTGATACTTCAAAAAAATGTATGCCCAAGGTACTAGTAGAGTATCAATTTAAATTCCCATTAAAATTCCCAAATAAATTTCCAAAAAGTGTTTTACTTTAAAGAGTGAAGGTCTTCGCTATTATGCCCGCTAATTTAAGTGCAAATATTAATTGTTTACTTTTGCACTTCAAACACACTTATGTAAACACTAGCTGTGCCCGCCACGTAATGGGCGTTCGGACAATATTTTGCTCGATTTTGCTTTGAAAGTATTCCACATTAATTGTAAGATTGTTACTTTTATAGTCCTTCAGTTATGGTTTTTGTATTTACTTTATACAAAGGTACCCATCCCTGGAAAAAATTCTAAAATTGATAACAAATTCTAAAAATTATTGTAAAGCTCTATAAGAGGTGTTTAAAATATTTTAATAACATTGTAATTCCATGAAGTAAAAATAAATACAAATTTTATTCAATTTTGGCTATTTGGCAGTAAGTAATTCATATTTTGTCAATATTTTAAAACAGCGCCATCTGTTGGGCAACAGTGTTTAAAATATCCTGCTTTTAAAAATAAAAGATAAAAGTCGACTTACTCTTACTGCTCTTTTTCTTTATTATCTCTTTAAAATAAGGTATTTTTTGGAAAAAATTATCATATATTGGAATCAAGATGCTAAAGTACCTTATCAAACAATTTTGTTAAAGTCCATCCAGATACATATTTTCTTAACATAAAGGTAGCCAGCCTTGGATATAATTCTAAAATTTATATAAAATTCTAAAAATTATTTTAAATCTCTGTAAAAGGTGTTTAAAATATTAAAATAACAATGTAATTCCACAAACTAAAAATACAAATCAACTAAAAATTTTACTCATTTGGCGCCTAATGTTGCGAAATAGTTTTTAAAATATCCCACTTTCAAAAATAAAAAGGAGTGCAACCGTGTTGAAAATATCCCAGTTTCCCAATTTTAGTACCTTTAAACCGGAAACTGCGTTTTTCACTGCCTTTTCTGCACTTTCTTTTGGAAATGAGATATTTTTGTGGTAAAGAAGTATCCTATATTGGAATCAGGATGGTATGGTACCTCTTCACAAAATTTTGTAAAAATCCATCCGGTAGTTTTTAAGTGATGCGAACACAAATGAAAGCAGACAGACAAACAGACGGAAATGAGTGAATATTTTATTATATGTATAGATGACATATGTATGTATATATATATCTTACTAGGTAGTGTCGTCAGCTGATTCAGATTCAGTAGTTCGACATGTCAAAAGTTGTAAGTGTTTAGAAATTTTATAGTGCAGAAGTGAGAAAGAAATAAAACACATACATACACGCTTTCTCAATTTTCTCCAATGTTTTTTGACATTTCGAACTACAAAGCAATAATAAAATGCCATGTTGTTCTTGTATTGTTGTATTTTTTTAGTACGCAGCTAAAAAGAAAACTAAACGGAATTTTGACTATTACATGGATGTTAAAACAGAAAGTGTAGACTTTTTTCCTTCAACTGAAACAAAAATTAATGTTCAGAAGATTTTTTGGTGACGGAATTTATGACATTTCATGATTTTTACACCTTTGAAATATTATTTTTTTCATTTCTGTGTTGATATTATGTTATTGTGTACAATATACAATAAAATTTTAAAAACACGACTATATGATTTTTATTTCTACAAACGACCACATGATGAATTTTAGTTTTGTAGAATTAAAGGCAAAACAATCAAACCTGGAATTCCGTTGAGCTGCTGTAAAAAATCAGTAAAAATTTAAGATCTAAATAGAAATTATTTTTAGACGATATAATTTGTTCGATTTATTTGTTAATCGAAATTTGCAATTTTTCTTACTCGAACAATTAATCGACTTAAAATACTACGATTAATCTAGCGATAATTGATCGAGTATCCAACTTTGGGGGTTTCCCTGAACCCGTCGTACTTCATTCTAGGGGCCGAAAATATTTTTGCTTAGCTTCTGTGAAATTTGATTAAAATATCTTTACCTTCCGAATTATTTCCGAAATAAAAAGTTTTTAAACCATTGCCCAGTTTATATTTTATCAGAAAAAAAATTTCAAAAAATCTCAAATGTAATAAAAGCTAAAAATATTTTGTATTTAAAACTTTTACAAACCTAATGAGAGTTTTAATTTTTGTTTTTATTTTTCTATGTTTTATCGGAAGTTTTTATAATACAATTAATTTCTGTAATAAATAGTGATAAATCAAACCCTCCACGAAATATATTTAGCCATCTGTAGGGTAACTTAAACTGAATGTAATAGTAATTATTGTTTGTAGATTTTTGAAGCATCTCTCCATACATCAAGTCAATTTACTAGTATGAACATGCAATAAACCATCTTTGTAGAGCATTAAACTATCAGTTGCATTTTAACACAAATACGAAATCACAAAAAATTAAAAATGAGCGTGAGTAGCGGAGAGCAGTAGAAGTATGAAACGAAACTTTAAAGGGGCAATTAATGTAATTTCCTCTTAAAACTCATTTAAACAATAAACCAACAAAACCCAAAACTTCATTCCACTGACACTTTGTTGCAAAGTAGTACATGTGCTGCACATGCATATTCGGAATTAATGCACACTTACTTATATTTACAAGTATCATATATTCACCTCTGTTTAATAGAGTTGCTCGTGCACATACATATACTAGAATTCTTTAATGATAATGTTGGAAAAATCCTCAACGAACGCATGATATTCAAATATTACAGCCATCACATATTTTGTTCACTTCATACCCTTGTCTGTAGATAAATATGGGCATTGAAGTGTCAAAATGTGCTTGCATGTGAAGTTATCATGTCATAGACTATCCTCTCATTGTCATCTCGGTTGTCATTTAATCACTATTTTTCTTTTCATAACATTGATTTAACGCTGGCAAACTTTAAACTGCAGAGAAAAGTTTTATCAGTGGAGGAATTAAGAACTCCTTAGTACAGCACGGCACCTTTAATTTTTGAAAGTTCTGTATTTTAAAACACAGATCGTTTTACCTATTTAGTACGGCACGGCACCTTTAATTTTTGATATTTAAACACAGATGGCGCTAACAAAATTATTTACTTACTGCCAACTAGCCAATTGAATAAAATTTGTATTTGTTTCAAGTCGCGTACGTGTTGTATAATTTGGTTATTTTGTGAAATACATACATAGGTAATACTGTGATTACATAATTTTTGTTATTTCGCGTTAATTTTTAATATTTGGTAAGAATACTACGACTTGAGTGCGGCTATAAAACTCTGTTATTGTTAGTTTCTTCTCAGTTTAGTTTCATTTTTCTCTTATAGGTGCTACTTGTTAGTAAGTCTTAGAATAGGTGTGGAATATCGAGCAAAAGCAAAACCGAGCAACATATTATCAGAACGCCCACAACGCACATAGGGGTATTTTGCCAATCTAGCCGGACATTACCTTTTTTTAGCTTATATTGGCTCTAAAAATGTACTGAGTGCCCCTAGGTTAATGAAACTTTGCAGAAAATCTGTTATGGTCATAGGCTGTCAATGCTATAAAATAGCAAAAATCGGATCAAAGAGAAAAAATGATTTTCCCGCAATTACAACTTTTAAGGTCAAAGAATGTTCAAAAACTTAAAGTTGGACTCAAGAGGTTCTTAAATGCCATTTTTAGCCCCACCCCCTTTTTTGGGCGGTGAAATAAAAAATAATTTGAAAAAATAACGTAATTATTAAAAGATATGTATTTCATACTTCTTAAAACCATAAAAATTAATATTTATGGACAGGGGGAGGTATTCCTCCAATCCCACCCCCAAATCGTCCCTGTGAAAAAAAAAAATTTTTTTATTTTTTTTGCCAATATTCTAGAAATATTCATTTTTAAGCTTTCCAATGCCTAACCAATCCCCGCCTCCCAAGAATACTATTCAAAAAAATATTTTTATAATTTGTTACTTTATAGTATTTTATTTATCGGAAAATAATTAATTTATTCATAGTAATAACTTATTTATGATTGTAACGATATATTTTAATTAAAATTATAACAATTTATTTACAACAACTTCTCCTTTGCACTAAGGTGATGATGAGTGACATTGTTCTTCTTCGTCGGATTCTTCAAAGACCTCTTCCGAATCTGAATCCTCTTCAGCGTTAAGTACAGTTTTTTCTGCAGCTAATTCATGATTGGAAAAAAATCTTCTGCTAGTGTTACCATCGTTGGTGTTTCCAAATCTAGCTTTCGGTACACCCACTTCCTAATTCACTTCTAAATTTTTCTTGGATATTTTGTTAACTTGGATATTTTAGAACTTAAGCCTAAATAAATAATTTATTAATTCAAAAATAGTTCAAATAAAAATTCATATAATTTCACAGAGCGGGCACGGCTTTGACATTGTTAACTTCAACACTATAGTGCTAATAATCAAAAAAAATATACATTTGTAAAATAAAAAATATCTAATTGTTGTTAATTGCTAACCAAAGGTTAGCTAATAACAAGACAGATATATACCATTTTCAAATAAAAGAAAATATATAAAGAGAATAAAAATAAAGAAAAATGTTTGCTTGGTAGTATAATATAAAAAGAAAATAGAGTTTACAAGTGTAAAAAACAATTTCAAAAGGCTCTATCTCCATTTCGGACACCTTTTAATTTACAATTTTAAATTTGAGACCTGTTGTTATAGAGGACTTGGACACAAAGATTCTTTGTAAATTTCAACTATCTGTCTATAACAGTTAAAAAGTTTACCCATATATATCAAATTACATGAACTATTGGGACACCCTTTACATTATAATTCCAAATATTTATACTTGTTATCATACCAGAGAAAGTAGTGGACATTATGCCTAATATTCAAGTGTTTGTGTTTAACGGTTCAAAAGATAGGGTCATATAGATCAAATTACGTAATTTATGGGGACACCCTTTAATTTCTAACTTAAAATTGTATACTTGCTATAGTGGACTTTGCAATACAGGTTCCTTGTAAATTTCAGCTGTCTGTCTCTAACAGTTCAAAAGTTTGGCCACATACATAGAATTACATTAACTATTGGGACACCGTTTTAGTTCCAAATTCAAAATTTTATACTTTTTTTATAGCTGACTTAGCACTACAGGTTCTTTGTAAATTTCAGCGGTCTGTGTACAACTATTCAAAAGTATGGCCATATACATCAAATTAAATGAACTATTGGAGCACCCTTTAATTTAAAATTTTGAATATTTATACATTTTATTATAACGGTCATAGTAATCGACATTCTGTCAAATTTTCAAGGTTTAGTCTATAACGGTTCAAAAGATAGACCCAAATAGGTCATATTATGTCACCTATGGGGACACCCTTTAAATTTTAAATTTATTTTTTTATTAATTTCTGCTGTTGGGAGCTATAGCGGCACGCAATTTTTTAAAATTTTAATTTGCTGCCCATTACGGTTTTTAATACACGTAAAAAACATGTATGTTGTATGGGGACACCCTTTAATTTTTAATATAATGAACTGTTTTTAAAATGGGACCAACCTGAAAGCATAACCTTTCAAATAAAGAAAAAAATTTTAAAATCGGTTCAGAAATGGCTGAGTTCTGCGGTTACATACATACAAAAAAAAGGGCAACATTCAGACGAATAGATAACCTCCTTCTTTTTTGAAGTCGGTTAAAAATATATAACAATTGAAACTACCGGGTAGATCGATACGAAGAGTACTGATGACTGAGGTAGCTGTCTAGAAAATGCATTCTGCTTTGCTGGAATCTAATTTTTCTTTATCTCTTTATAATTATGAACTTAAGCCTAAATTAATAATTTATTAATTCAAAAATAGTTCAAATAAAATTCATATAATTTTATTTTTGCTGTATCTTCTTAAATAAGCGTATAATCGAAAAAGGACAAAAATCCGTGATCACATATATATATTTTTCATAAAAAAAAAGTTTTTTTTTATATATGAAAATCTTATTTTTGTTGTATCTTCTTAAATAAGCGTCTAATCGAAAAAAGAACAAAAATCCGAGATCACCTATATTTTTCATAAAAAATATTTTTTCATTCAGTTTGTCAACATCTAATAAAAGATAGGAATTTTTCATAACGTGTGTTTTTGAAATATTTTCCTAAAATATATTTACATACAGTGGTGTTCCAAAAAATAGAAAAAGCCAAAAATATACTAAATCTTCATAACAAATTTAAAGGTTTTTATTTTTGTGAGACCGAACAACTGACCAACAAAATTACTATAGACCGGTTTTGATAAAAAACTTAAAATGAAATATATACGTAAAAACATTTGAAATTCACGATTTAAAGTGTGAAAAAAAATAGACCCATCCACTTCAATTATCCAAAAAACACAAAATTCCAAGAGGTGAATACCTCAGTACTTAGTGGAATATAATTTATTTTTGATAATAGCTAAGCACCTTTTTGGCATAGAGTCAACAAGTTTTTGGCATGTCTCAATCGGAATATTACTCCATGCTCCTTTTACTAATGCCTACAGGTGATCTTTTTTAGTTGCATGTTTTCCCTTAAGAGCTAATTTAAACAGGGACCGAACATAATTGTTGTTTTTTTATTTCAGATAAAAAGGTTACGAAAAAATTCATTTTATTTAATATTGGTTATTTCATTGCATAAATATTATTTTGGTTATCGTAACCAATTAAAGTAAGAAATATTTTTTTTTTTTTTTTTTTTTTGTTATAAGTAACTATTATATCAAAAAAAAAGTTTTTTATTTTAAATAACCATTTTGTCAACAAAATTTTTTTGGTTAGAAATAATAATTAAAAAAATAGCTTCTTGGTTTTGGTTATCATTGACAATACAAAAACCAAAATAAAAATTTACTGCTACTGAATTAGTGTTAAGAAAATAAATTCATATAAAAAATGTGTATACTAATGACAACAACTTATTCTTAAGTGTTGCGATTACCAACGAACGACATTTGATTTTATTTTTATAGATATGATAACCAAAAAGGAAAGAAAAACTTATGTAATGTTTATTTTTCACCAAAAAATCTTTTTGGTTGATATAATGGTTATCTGCAACCAAAAAAAATTTTTTGGTTGATATAATGGTTATTTATAACCCAAAACACAAAACTCTCACTAAAATTGGTTGCGATGGCCAAAATAAAATTTATTTTATATCTTATAGAAATGGTTAATTATAACCATTTTATAAATTATTAATGGTTAAAAATCACTTTTTTGTGATTTATCTTATAATTGTTACGTCCCTGAATTTAAATATTTGCCACAAGTTCTCCATGAGGGTCAACAAGTTTTTGGCATGTCTCAATCGGAATATTACTCCATGCTCCTTTTACTAATGCCTACAGGTGATCTTTTTTAGTTGCATGTTTTCCCTTAAGAGCTAATTTAATCAGGGACCGAACATAATTGTTGTTTTTTTATTTCAGATAAAAAGGTTACGAAAAAATTCATTTTATTTAATATTGGTTATTTTTAACCATTATCATTGCATAAATATTATTTTGGTTATCGTAACCAATTAAAGTAAGAAATATTTTTTTTTTTTTTTTTTGTTATAAGTAACTATTATATCAAAAAAAAAGTTTTTTTATTTTAAATAACCATTTTGTCAACAAAATTTTTTTGGTTAGAAATAATAATTAAAAAAATAGCTTCTTGGTTTTGGTTATCATTGACAATACAAAAACCAAAATAAAAATTTACTGCTACTGAATTAGTGTTAAGAAAATAAATTCATATAAAAAATGTGTATACTAATGACAACAACTTATTCTTAAGTGTTGCGATTACCAACGAACGACATTTGATTTTATTTTTATAGATATGATAACCAAAAAGGAAAGAAAAACTTATGTAATGGTTATTTTTCACCAAAATATCTTTTTGGTTGATATAATGGTTATCTGCAACCAAAAAAAATTTTTGGTTGACATAATGGTTATTTATAACCCAAAAAACAACACTCTCACTAAAATTGGTTGCGATGGCCAAATTAAATATATCTTATATCTTATAGAAATGGTTAATTATAACCATTTTATAAATTATTAATGGTTAAAAATCACTTTTTTGTGATTTATCTTATAATTGTTACGTCCCTGAATTTAAATATTTGCCACAAGTTCTCCATGAGTTTAAGACAGGCAACTGAGCTGGCCTGCTTAAAACATCAACACCATATTTTTCAAACCAATTTGGGACGTAGTGCAACCTGAAGAGATTCAGGAGCTGCCACTTCAACCAGAAACAATAACGGTTTGGTGTGGTTTGTGGGCCGGTAGAATCATCGGTCCATATTTCTTTAAAAATTATGCCTGTGCGAATATAACCATCAATGTTGACCGTTATCATGCCATGATAACCGACTATTTGATGCCTAAAATTTAAGCTTGTGATCTCGGCGACATTTGGTTTCAGTAAGACGGCGGCGCCACTTCCCACACATCGCATCAATCAATGGATTTATTGAGAGAAGATTTCGATGAGCACATAATTTCACGTTTGGGGCCGGTCGCTTGGCCACCAAGATCGTGTGATATCACACCGTTAGACTTTTTCCTGTGGCGATATGTAAAGTCTAAAGTTTATGCCGACAAACCCGCTTCGATTCAGGCCTTGGAGGAAAACTTCAAGCATGTCATTCGCCAGTTACCAGTCGAAATGCACGAACGAGTCATCGAAAATTGGACTCAGCGGATGGACCATTTGCGACGTAGCAACGGCCAACATTTGATAGACACAATCTTCAAAAAATAAATGCCAAAGAATGTTGAATGAATAAACATTCTTTATTAAATTTGAATTTTCTGTGTATTTTTCTCTAAAAAAGTAGGGAACCTCGAAATGGATCACGCATTATATTATGGATCCTTATACATAGTGAAGTCGATATAGCGACGTCCATTCGTCCGTGTTCGGGTTGAAACTGTGCCAAGGCAAAAGAATAATATTAAAGACCTGTAGGAGCTAGTGTCCTAAAATAGAGATGAATTTACAATTTGGCTACTTGCGTGTACCAAGAAAATGCTCAGCCATGCAGTTAATGCCACCTAGTAGTGAATTTGCCCTACTTGTAACTTAGCGCATGTTATTATTCTATTATAAATAACTATAAAAATGATTTAGGTATGTATTGCATTATATTTATAGCAGGGATCGCAGATAATTATTATTTTATAAATTTAAACCAGAAAAATCATAATGAAGGAGAAATGCTACGCGATGAAGAATACAATAACATAATCGGTTCGAGGACTACTTTTGCCTGCATTTATTTTTTATTTGTTTGAGTTTTATTATACAAATTTAATTTAAAAATAATTTGTTAAGTTTCATTTTATGGCTGAAAAAATAACAGTTATTTTTTAAGTTTAAAGCATTAAATACATAGACGACAGCAGGATACCGACTACAACCTGTCACAATTAAAATGCACACGTTTATATGAAGACGATTATTTTGACGACATTATAGCTACATGGCTACACGACCACCGTTGTGGATGTAGTCAAATTGTGTGCGACAATTTCATTTTATTCAACAAAATTAAATTTCACAAAATCAAAAATATAAAATCATTTACAATTAAAAGGTTTTGAGCAAATATATTTATTTGTTTTGATATGATAAAAGTATTTTCTGAAAAAGTAATATTTTTAAAAGAAAAAACGTGTATTTCTACAATATTTTCATAGCTTTGAAGTATGTAGCTGTCGTCTTCAACATAATTCAGTAGCTGACTACACGGCGACGATTGTAGCCAACAGCATTTTTAGTCGTATAGGGGTGTAGCCGCTGTTGTCTATGTGTTTAAAGCTTAATATTTTGCTTAGATAACAATAATAATTATTTTTTGAGTTTTATTTTTTTGCTTAAAAAGTAAAATTTATGTATCCAAATATATATAGATTTGAGCAAGTTTGTCATGTTACCTCAAAAAGATAATTTTATACTTAGAACCCATATTAACCGATTTATTTTCCAACCGAAAAGTAACTGTTATTTTCCAAGCAAAAAATAAAACTTAAAAAAAAGTATCAATAATTTGCCAACCAAAAATTAATAATTGAAAAATAATGATTAAAAGTAATTTTTTTAATAAAACTTATAACCGTTACGATCCCCGATATATAGTCAAAGATTTCATCACTAGTAGGTTAAATGTTGACCTATAATTTCTTATAAAACACATATTAAATAACAAACTTATCATACCTAATTCATAAGGACACTAATATAAAAAATTTGTCCTAGGCTCCTTTACATAATTGGCATCATTGTCAAGTACAGTTGTTCGTTTTCTATTTCTCTTTTACAAGACACAGAGATAGATATAAATAAATTTTAAATTTTTTTATAATGTTGGGTGCCATAACTTAGTTTACAAATGAATGAAGCAGCAAAACACAGTTCAACAACTTCGACAGCTTAAAAATGGATGGAAAAAAATGCAGAAGAAAGAAAGAAAATAAGTGGTTGCGGTACAGTACTATTCAACCAACCAGTTATAAAGGTAATTACCTCTAAATATTAAGTGTTTCTTTTATAAAAGAAATATTTATGTATAAAATATTTTTTTCTACTTTTCCCTTAAAGGGAACTGCTGCTGCGGCCAAAGCAGTATGATGTGGCAAGAGAAGTAAACGTTAAGTGCTAGAAAATTGTTGAGAGGGTGGAAAAAAGTTTTTTTTTTTTTGACGTTTAAATTGTACTTTAGAATCATTTTTGTGTGTTGCCAGTAATAATTTTTAATATTTCTTTTTTATTTTTTTTTTTTTTTGTTATTTTTTATTCTAACGTTTATAAAATTTAGTTTTTATAAAGTTAAAGGTACCACAGGAAATATTTATAAAATCATATTTATATAAAATAAAACACATTTTTTTACTTGAGTAATTTTAGGAGAATATTTCAATTATTATGGTTGAATTGCAATTTTATAACCATTTGTGGCATATTAAACAATTTAACTTATGACCTGTTTGTTTCAATTTTTTTAGTTTGTTGAAAGAATTTATTTTTAGGGTTCCGTACCCAAAGGGTAAAAACGTAACCCTATTGTTTTCGCTACAATGCCTGTCCGTCCATCTGTCTGTCAGCGCCTTTTATCTCTGGAAATTTTCACAGAAGATGTATAAGTGTTGCCGCTATCGCAACAAATATGAAAACTTATAGGGTGTTCTGATAGAGGCGTGTTATTCACGTATATGTGTTTATTTCTTGAACTGTAGGAGGCATGCACTAAAAATTTACAAGCAGTAATTAAAACTATGTTTGCTATATAAACAAGTATATAAAAGACAACCTAAAAATTAAAGGGTGTTCCGATAGTGAAGTTGTTTTGCATGTATATTGCCTATATTGAACCATAATAGGTAGACTCTTGAAATTTTCAGAGAAGGTGTATACCTGTGGCCGCTATAGAATCAAATACTAAAACTTATAGGGTGTTCCCAAAGTGACGTGTTATTTACGATTATGACTATTTCTTGAGCTGTAGGAGGCAATCACTTAAAATTTCCAGACAGTAATTAACACTATGTTCGCTTTCTAAACAAGTATATAAAATTAAACCTTAAAATTAAAGGGTGTTCCGAGTGTGATAAGCTTTGCCTGTATATGGGATAAGTTTTGAACCATAATAAGTAGACTCTTAAAGTTATTACAGGAGGTTTATTACTATGGAAACTTTAACAAATAATAAAAATTAAAGGGTGTTCCGATAGTGACGTGAATTGCATGAATATGGCCTAATATCTTAACCATAATAGGAAGTCTCAAAATTGAACCTAAATATTAAAGGGTGTTCCGATAGTGATGTGATTTGCATGAATATGGCCTAATATTTTAACCATTATAAAAGGACTCTTAAAATTTTCACAGATGGAGTATTACTAAGACCCCTATAAAAAAACAATAAAAATTAAAGGGGTTTCTGACAGTGACTTGCTTTGCATGTATAACCCCTTATTTCTTGAACCATAATAGGTAGACTCTTAAAATTTTGTACAGAAGATGTCGCACCCTAAATACAAAAGCGTCACAATTCAATATACTAAAATTTTCAGGACAGAGACAAAAAACTGTTTATGTACAGAAGCAACACACTTAACATAAAAATAGACATAACTGTATATTTCTAGTTAAGGAAGATAGTGATGTGAAAGAAATTTTTGCAGTAGTTAGAGATATGTACTCTGAATTAATTTATGGAAAAAAGTCAGTTTTGGAAAATTTTGAGTTGTGACCCTTTGGTATTTAGGGTGCGTTCCATAGCCGAAATGAGAATTAGTAAAAATTAATAGGTGTTCCGATAGTGAAATGTTTTTCGCATATAGTGATTTATTTTTTTAGTCGTAATACGTGGACTCTTGATATATTTATAGAAAGGGAATTGCTATGGTCGCTAAAACAAATAATAAAATTAAAGGGTCTTCCGACAGTGACATGATTTTTTACGTAAAAACTCTTGAAATGTTTACAGTAGATGTGTTGCATCAGGCGCTATAACAATTACTAAAAATTGAAGGTTGTTCTTTAGTGACATGTTTTTCACGAATATTACCTTATTTTTTGAACCATAATGGGTTGGCTCCTGATATTTTTATAGAAAGTGTACTACCATGGCCGCTATAACAAAAATTACTAAAATTTAAAGGGGATTCCAATTATGATGCAATTTTCGCTAATATAACTTTAATTTAAAAACTTAAGGGTGTCCCATAAGACATAAAAAATTTAACCACTCGAATTTTTAAGTTATACTCAACGGAACCCTACGTGTGTGAGTCTAACTCGCACTTGACTGATTTATTTTGTTTAATCATGTGTCACAAGAGGTAATGTTTTATATTTTTATTTATATTGTATTTTTATGATATATTTATGGATAAATGCTTTCTTTTTCCAGAACTAAACATTTTATTTTATTTTTTCATCACTTTGTTAGGAACATTAAATTCTGTTTCCCTTACTTTTTTTGTGGTTTTGTTAATAACAAAAAAAACATCATTAGAAATTTTTACAAAAGATTTTCTTTCTTTTAAATATTTATTGCCAATTTTTGTTCCTTTTAGATAAAAAAATTAAAGAATATAGAATTTATTAAAACATTACACACTTCAGATTAATTACCTAAAGTTATATCGCGTTTTCACCAGAAAGAGCTTTTAAATTTTTTTTTTTAATATAGGATTGGTTGAAAGGACTGAGTTTATCATTTATTTCGTTATCAAACCAAACAAATTTTGTATTTTAATTTAAGTTATTATATTAAAATTTTATATACTCAATGTTTTTATAGCTATTGAGATCATTGAAAAACAGGTTGTTATTACTGCGATAAGTTAGCAGGAATTAACAATATTTTAAATGGTCTTTCTGCTGATGACGGCGCTAAGCTCATACATAATTCTAAAGTTTTATTTAAGAACTTATCGATAAAATTTACTTGAAAGTCTTTTACAAAACGCAACTAAAGAAAAAGTTTTAAATGAAAAGGAAATATTTATTGAAAAACCTAACAAGGTTTAAACTAATAATGTTAGGCTTCAGACATTAACCAGGAATAAAAATAATATTATTTAATATAAACGAAACTAATAATTATTTTGACATATGATATCGATGAAAATTATTGTTGTTCAAGTATGCGCCAGTAACATCGACTAATGTTAAACATAGTTTTTTTTTATTTATTCTACAGTTTTGTCTGACAATTGTAAAAATCATTGTGGTTTGAACACAACTTAAAATTTGTAAATTACAAAATTAAATTTAAATTACACTATTCAATTTGTGTTTTTGTCGAGTACAAATTTATGCTATTTTGTGCATATATTTCAAATTTTTTTGTGCTTATTTCTGTGAAAATAAAAAATCTAATAGTTAAAATAATATTTATAATTATAATAATAATAATGTGTAGTAAACAATAATATAACGAGTGTTCTAAACATATTTTTAATTACATCTTCATCTTATCTTTTAAGCAATAGCCAGTTTATAACTTGTAACTTTAATTTTATTCTTCAATAGGATTAACGATCCCTACAGCGTATACTTGATTTTTCTTCGTCATTCTTAATGCACAAAAATAACGTATACGCAATTTATATATGTGGCTTTCAAATAAAAATACTTTATTTGTACGTTGTAGTGTTGGGATCTCACATGTTTAAATTGTACCGCTCCACTATAGGAAATTTTACCCCATTTTTTGGCCAAAATTAAAATTTTTTTTTTTTTTGACCTGACTTTTGGAAGACTATTAAGAGGGAGGGAGGGATCCTTAAAGTTTTGCATACACACAAAAAAAAACGTTAGTAAAGTTATCTAAAAATTAACTAAGAATTAGTTCCAAAAGGGTTTCCAGGGTTATAGGTTTCCGTATCCCAGATTTTTTAGATCTTTGATAAATTCTCTGGTATTCTAAAATGTATTTTTACAAATTTTTTTTCGAGTGTACTCTTACTTTTAAAGATAGCAGTAGAAATTTAGCTTACCAATATAAAGAAGTAGCAAACAAAGTTATGTTTTAAAAGGATTTTATTCAAAAATTTGATTTCCGAGTTTCAATTCGTCAACTACGTTGTGTTTCTCTCGCTATGTATTGAATAACTCTCAATTTAACACGCAGTAGTCAGCTGGAAAAATACGATTTTTATAAAATTTTGCAGATAACCGCAGTTGAAATTTGTAAAATCCGGAAGGTAATTGATTGTCCTAGAGGAATATTATGGTTTTATGGCTAGCATGTGCTAGCATTTTTTTTGGAAGTCTAAATAAAATTCCAATTCATAATTCCACAAGATTATCTAAAGGTCACTTTAATTTTTTCAATTTAATCGATCTAATAGATGAGCTTACCAACATTTCACTATATATCATTAAAGTACTCACCTTAGACTTTATTTTTCATTATTTAGTTTTTGCAAATTATAAATTATTATTGTGAAAACTTTTATTACAAACTATCACAAAATTCACTGCACTCGTTTCGTTTTTTGAAAACTAATTTACAAATTGCAAGCAAAACATGTGTCAGTTAATTCTTTCGAAAAATTTAAACAGCGATGTTTACTTTGTTATTGTTTTTTTATATTGAAGCAAAAAAAATACACTTAACAAAAATTTTGATTTTAACTTTTGGCCAAAAAAAAATGGGTAAAAGTTCCTATAGTGCGCTCCAATGATCAAATTGTACCAAAATTTGGCAATAAGTAAAAAATAGATAGCATTTCGTTCCCACTATCATAAGACCCGCTACGGCAGACGAATCACAGCACACGAAAGTTGCGACAAATTATATAAGATGCAGTTGCTTAGTGGAAGCCATATACTCGTATAAGAGGTGTAAAGAGTTATCTAATTATCTAATCTAATCAGCAAAAATAACTTCCGATTTCTCACAAGAAAAAATGGAAAAATATATCAGCCGAATACTGCCGCAAACCAATAGAGGCAATGAAAAAAAGTTTCAAAAGTTAAAAGGCCTTTTAACTAAATTACCTATTACTTATACATATCAGGGTAAACCAAATATATAATAACATCCCGACCACAAGTTTAGAATGTTGCAATTTAGTTAGTGCTAGACTATACAGAGCCAAAAATGTCTAACAGATTCAAAAAGATTTTTTCTATGAAATGTTTTTAGGCTAAGAAGTATTCAAGCAAAAAGAAGGGAAGTTTTTTTTCGAGGAGATTCCTTATTATTTTCATGTGGTAAATATTTTTAATTTTATCAATAATGGAATCCCATTAAATCAATAAGAAAATTTGTTACTCACAATTTTTTACTCATTTTTGACACAAAAAACTATAATCCATAGAGAAAAACTTTTTGATTCTATTAGGATTTCTTCTCAATTGTATATAAAAGGGATTTCTTATTAATTTCATTAGGCTGCCGAATTGATTTTTTCAAAAACGTTTTCCTGATTGATTTCTTTAAGTTCCTATATGATCATGTGTAAATCATCTTTTTAATTTTCTCAATAAGGATATCTTCTTGATTATATTAGCTGTCTTGTTATTTCGTTTACATAAATCAACATAGAAACAGTTTGATAAAACATAAAATATAAAATATACATTTGGTGTAATGGCTAAGTGGGTGCCTACAAAACGAAGCACACCAGGTTCGATCCCTAGCAGAGGACGAAAAAATTTTCACCATGGTTTTTCGGAAAATTAGAGGATAATATGAAGGCAAAATGTCAGGCAGCTGCCACCACAAAAAGAAAATGTAGAAAGAAATCAAAGATTGATGATTAGCAAAAAAAAGATAAAAAAGCTTTATATATAACTTTTTAAAAAGCAGAAGTTTTTAAATTGTTTTCATTTTTTTATTTTGAAAATTTTTTGTTAATTTTTTTATTTTTATAAAATATTCACTGACCCGGTTGATAAAGCTAACCTTTTTGCAAGCAATTCTTATTTGTCGGAAAGCAGTCAACCACCACCCGAACTAGATGGAGTATCCGTAACTATGACGAAGATATTCTTTCAAGCGCGAGCGGTTAAAAAGGTTTTAGCAGATCTTAGCATCAACAAGTCTCCTGGGCCGGATGGGATTCCAGCACTGGTCTTGAAACAGTGCTCTTCGACGCTAACGCGTCCTTTAGCAGTCCTTTTCAACCACCACCCGTATCCGTAACTATGACAAAGATATTCTTTCAAGCGCGAGCGGTTAAAAAGGTTTTAGCAGATCTTAGCATCAACAAGTCTCCTGGGCCGGATGGGATTCCAGCACTGGTCTTGAAACAGTGCTCTTCGACGCTAACACATCCTTTAGCAGTCCTTTTCAGCACTTTGTTTCATGTTAGTGAATTTTCAAAATGTTGGAAGGTTGCTAATGTAACGCCGATCCCCAGAAAAGGAGAGGCTAACAACCCTGATAATTACCGCCCAATAGCAATTTGTTCTTCACTTTCATCTGGTGAGGTATCTGGAGTCCAACAGCTTACTCAGCGACCGACAGTATGGTGAATTGCTAGCTTTCCTTTTGGAAAATATTTTGTCACCCTATACATCATTTCGGCGAAAGTAAAGTCGTGGCTCTAGATATTTCCAAGGCGTTCGATAGAGTGTGGCATGCTGCACTCCTGTCAAAACTCATTGCTTTTGGTGTCGTTGATACCTTCTCCCGATTTATACCGAGTTTTCTCAGGTGTCGCACTATACGAGTTGTTATAGATGGGATGTAATCAAACGAGTTCAATATTAATTCAGGGGTAACACAAGGCTCTGTTCTTTCTCCTACCCTATTTCTTATTATTCTAAATGACCTTCTTTGTCAAACTTTCAACCATATCTACTCTTTCGCATATGACAGCATCATTTGCCATTCGTATGCATTTAGTAATAGACCGAACCAGTTGGAGCGAATGGGGTCGTGTGAATAGAGTCGATTTTAACAAGTCTATTTTGAAGCTTATTGGTGATAGTAGGGTATCCAACTCTATTGATTCACTTGAGCATCGACGCAATGTGGGGTGTACATCACTGTTTTATCGTTAGTACAATCCGGATACTCGCACATTTTTGCGTTTAACACGCTTTTCGTTTAGAGCGCATCCATTTGTAGTCGAATGGCCAGTGAATCGCACTACGCATTACAGGGGAAATTCGTTTTTTAGCAGAACTATTCGTATGTGGAATAAACTTCCTCCAGAGGTCTTTCCTGTCACTTTCAATGTAGGAAAATTCAAATCGAGTGTCCACAAGCACTACTCCCTCTTTCCTCCTTCCCATAACCTAATTTCCTAGTTCTGGCACAATGCATTGCATGAGTAGGGGTCATCTCCCGTGTACTGGTCCCAAAAAAAAACAAACAAGATATTAAAATAAAATCAAAAAAAAAACCTTTTTGAAAAAAAACAAGAAGGTTTTCCTTATTAAAATAATAAGACTTCCTTCTTGAAAAAAAACATAGTGACATCTTGTAAATTTTATTCTATTTTATTAGGTATTTAGACACTGTTTTTTCTGCGTCCAGGTTGGAGAACTATGTAACTACTGTTTACTATTGTAATAATTATTATTAAATTAAAATATTTATTGAATAAATAGTATATGAAGTTGTACCAAAAAAGCATAAAATGTACCAGTGTACCACTGATGTGTCGATTGTAATAAATTTGGTTCAATTGTACCACAAATCCCAGCACTGGTACGTTCCTATATTGAAATTTTGTCGTAATGAATTCTTATCTGCTGCTTAGTTTTAACATAACAGCAGAAGTAAATTTAACTAAAATCATTTGTTTTGAAAAAGTCAAAAACAACTAAAAACTAAATTTTAATTTTTGTGATTTCATGACCTACTCCAAATTTGTGTGTAAAATCGATGTTTTCTTGGAAACCGAGTCGTGACAGGAAAAATAGGGAATAATTGCGAACATTTGTATTTTTCATAAAAAAAATCTATTTTTAGGCAAAATTTTTATGACAAACATTAAATGCATTTTACGTAGAAAATAAATTAATTAAAAAATCGATTTTTATGCCAAAACTGTATATAAAATTTTAAATGCATTTTCTCTAATGCTAGAAGCGCTACAGAAAAAGTAGTCTAAATAAGGATCTTATGTTTTACAATAAAATATAAAATACACATTTCATTGCGTTTTGCTTACACAAACAAATTTAACATGGAAGTAAATGATTAGGAAATATCAATGCGAAAACTTTAAAGTTCGCTTAAGGATGACCAGTAAAACAGAACGAT
Source organism: Phasia obesa (assembly GCA_949628195.1). Classification (NCBI taxonomy): domain Eukaryota; kingdom Metazoa; phylum Arthropoda; class Insecta; order Diptera; family Tachinidae; genus Phasia; species Phasia obesa. Next base: position 67,386,949 of record OX451215.1, on the reverse strand, counting down.
TCAGTTTAGTGTTTTTCTTTTTTATCGTTGATGAAGTCCCGTTCAATTGAAATTTTCTGAAAGTCCATAATAAAAAATAATCAGCGATTCAATCTGCTAAGGTGTTATTTACTAAATTTTGAGGTTGTAGTTTTTTAAAACATTTTGTTATTTATTTTTATACCCTTCACTACAGGTAGAATGGGTATATATAAGTTTTTCATTCCGTGTGTAACAATATTCATTTCTGACCCCATAAAGTATAAATATTCTGGATCCTTATACATAGAGAAGTTAATTAAGCCATTTTTCGTCTGTCTGTGTTCGAGTAGTAATTTCATTTGCTAAGGCACCAGAAGAGGTACAAACAATTCAAGCACACCAATCTGTCAGGCATACTCTCAAAAATTTTATGACTGCAATTCAGCAACATCGGGTTATTCCTTTGGAGGCTGCCCATTTATATTTTTTCATGTCTTTTTTTTTAATTTCTTCGGCTTTAATGATTCTCTTTTGCTTTTTTTGTCAAATAAATATTAGACCGCGACAGGTAGATCGCAAGGAGTGCTTACAGATCTCGGGGGGATCAATAACCCCCTGCGAGGGGCGGTTTTGGTTTGTTTTTAAGTGGGTAGAGTTTTTCTGTTTTGATTTGTAATAAAGACCTTTATAGAAAGCAATTCACATAGAGGTGGCCAATGGACCCACAGGGTACCGACTGGTAAATTGGAGCAGTTAAAAAACACATGGGGGATCAATATGAGGAAATTTTTTTAAGGATTAATTTAATAAAAAAGTTAAAAAATTTAAAAAAAATTTTAAATTCAATATTTACAAAACATTTTCAAAAAGATATTTTTACCGAAAAATTTTCAAAAAACAATTTTTTAAAAAATTTTCAAAAAAAAATATTTTTACAAAAAGTTTTTAGAAACTGATTTCGAAAAAAAATTCAATATTTTTGTGAAAATGAAAATCTAGAGTGTAACATAACATATTTTTGAAAATTTGAAATTATTATTAGTCGAACTATTTATGTATTACATACATTGAAATTTATAGTCAAGCTTAAGTTCGTTTTTTTATTCTCTCTAAGAAAGAATTAATTTAATTACAAATTAGGTGATAATATTAAAGAAAAAATGGGAAAATTTAATTTTTAGACAGCAGCAGGAGCGGAATGCACATCTTCTAGACAGCCACGTCCGTCATCAGCACTCTTGTATCTAATCTACTTAGGGTAGTGTTTATTTGTAAGCATCATCTATTTAACCAACCAAACCCAGATAAAGGAATACGAGAAAATTTGTATTCAATTATCTCAATCGTCAGTTGGTGAGAACGAAGTCTACCACTACCATAAGTTTCCCTCTTGTTGAATATTTTTAATATTAAGAATATTAATATTAAGAATATATGTATGTATTTATGTATGTATGTACTAAACGTGAGCGCAAGATGTTAAAAAGTGTACAGTATTGCATGTTTTTGAAACGCAAATATTGATTTGTAGTGGAATATTACTAAACAGTAAATACAGAGAACAAGAGAGCAAACAGTGCAAAAATCAGTGCACCTGATTTGACCGGACAGTTTTATCAAGTGTGCAATAAATATGCTGAGCATTACATATTGTTCACTAGTTCATTTTACTTAAATTTTCTTGAAAATAAAATCTCTGATTTTTGAGAGAAAAAATTAAATTAGATTTTTTTATTCATCAATAAAAGTTAAAAAAATTCAAGCTACTACAGTTTTCTATTTTCAACCACTCAACGCGCAAATTAATATAAAATAACTAAAATACAAAGTACAAACCCTTGCTTTTAACATCATACATTTACATACATGTTGTCTGCTATAACAGTATTTCATATCAAGAGACACTATTGAAACAAAATATTCACTACTGAAATATAATTTCAAACAACAACAAATGTTGCATTGGTTGGAAGAAGAGCAAATTCTATTGTATGTTTTTATTTAAGAGCACAACAATATTTGTATACACATGAAATCAAGTGCAACAAAAAAGAGACCAATTCATTATTGAACATTATGAACTAAGTCTAACAAGACGTTTTATGCTTACGTTTAGTATCTATGTATATAGAGTAACATATTTTTTTAAATGAGATCTCTCTCTCTTTTTTAGATGAAATCTCTGTTTTAAAACCTAGATGCATTAAACACATAGACAACATCAGGATACCGACTACAAACTGTCAGAAAAATAATTCTTGCAAAAAAACCGACTTCAAAAGAGATAGAAGGGCACAAATTCTAAACTAAAAATGTAAGAAGTAATCTGTAAAAATTAGATTTGAATCAAATAAAAGATGTGCCAAACTTAGAGGGAAAAAATGAAGACTATTTGAATGTCAAGCCTCTCCTCATTTCATCAGCATTCGTCTTTTATAGGGGCACCATTCAAGCCTCTGTCTACGGTTTCACAGATAGGGGCATACAGATCAAATAACATCACATATTCGGACACCCTTTAATTTACAATGTTAAATTAAAGACCTGTTGTTATACGGGACTTGGGCACAAAGATTCTTTGTAAATTTCAACTATCTGTCTATAACGGCTAAAAAGTTTAAAAATATATATCAAACTACATGAACTATTGGGGCACCCTTTACATTTTAATTTCATATATTTATTCTTGTTAGCATACTAGAGAAAGTAGTGGATATTCTGCCTAATTTTCAATTGTTTGTGTTTAACGGTTCAAAAGATAAGGCCATATAGATCAAATTACATAATTTATGGGGACACCCTTTAATTTCTAAATTCACATTGTATACTTGCTATAGTGGACTTTGCAATACAGGTTCCTTGTAAATTTCAGCTGTCTGTCTTTAACAGTTCAAAAGTTTGGCCACATACATAAAACTAAATTAACTATTGGGACACCCTTTTAATTCCAAATTCAAATTTTATACTTTTTGTTATAGCTTACTTAGCACTACAGGTTCTTTATAAATTTCAGCGGTATGTGTACAACTGTTCAAAAGTATGGCCATATACATCAAATTAAATGAACTATTGGAGCACCCTTTAATTTAAAATTTTGAATATTTATACATTTTATTATAACGGTCAGAGTAATCGACATTCTGTCAAAGGTTTTGTCTATAACGGTTCAAAAGATAGACCCAAATAGGTCAAATTATGTCACCTATGGGGACACCCTTTAAATTTTAAACTTATTTTTTTATTCATTTCTGCTGTTGAGAGCTATAGCGATACGCAATTTTTTAAAATTTTAAATTGGTACCCTTTACGGTTCTTAATACACGTAAAAAACATGTATGTTGTATGGGGACACCCTTTAATTTTTAATATAATGAACTGTTTTTAAAATGGGACCACCCTGAAAGCATAACCTTTCAAATAAAGAAAGAAATTTTAAAATCGGTTCAGAAATGGCTGATTTCTGCGGTTACATACTTTAAAAAAAACCAACATTCAGACGAATAGATAACCTCCTTCTTTTTTGAAGTCGGTTAAAAATACACACGGTTATAGGTAAAAGGATATTTTGAAGCCAGCTACATGGCTACACGACCACCGCTGTGGCTGTCGTCTACTTAGGGTAATTTCTATTTTATTCAACAAAAGAAAATGTCACAAAATAACAAATTCATATAACGAGTGATTTTTTAAGAGCTTGAGAACTTTTTTTTAAAAAAAACGCATAAAATTTGCAAAATCTCATCGGTTCTTTATTTGAAACGTTAGATTGGTCCATGACATTTACTTTTTGAAGATAATTTCATTTAAATGTTGACCGCGGCTGCGTCTTAGGTGGTCCATTCGAAAAGTCCAATTTTGGGCAACTTTTTCGAGCATTTCGGCCGGAATAGCCCGAATTTCTTCGGAAATGTTGTCTTCCAAAGCTGGAATAGTTGCTGGCTTATTTCTGTAGACTTTAGACTTGACGTAGCCCCACAAAAAATAGTCTAAAGGCGTCAAATCGCATGATCTTGGTGGCCAACTTACCGGTCCATTTCTTGAGATGAATTGTTCTCCGAAGTTTTCCCTCAAAATGGCCATAGAATCGCGAGCTGTGTGGCATGTAGCGCCATCTTGTTGAAACTACATTTCAACCAAGTTCAGTTGTTCCATTTTTGGCAACAAAAAGTTTGTTAGCATCGAACGATAGCGATCGCCATTCACCGTAACGTTGCGTCCAACAGCATCTTTGAAAAAATACGGTCCAATGATTCCACCAGCGTACAAACCACACCAAACAGTGCATTTTTTGGGATGCATGGGCAGTTCTTGAACGGCTTCTGGTTGCTCTTCACTCCAAATGCGGCAATTTTGCTTATTTACGTAGCCATTCAACCAGAAATGAGCCTCATCGCTGAACAAAATTTGTCACATTTGAACATTTCGAACCGAACACTGATTTTGGTAATAAAATTCAATGATTTGCAAGCGTTGCTCGTTAGTAAGTCTATTCATGATGAAATGTCAAAGCATACTGAGCATCTTTCTCTTTGGCACCATGTCTGAAATCTCACGTGATCTGTCAAATACTAATGCATGAAAATCCTAACCTCAAAAAAATCACCCATTACAAACAAAAAGTTTTGGAGGAAATATTTATAAATTTTTAAAAAAGTTATTTAATTTTATAAAAGCAAAATAAGTATTTCTACAACAATGTCAGAGTTTACGATGTAGCTGTCGTATTCAATATCATTAAGTAGCTGACAACACGGCGACAATTGTAGCCAAAGGAATTTGTTTTAATTTAGCAGCGTCGCCGCTGTCTTCTATTTCTTTAAAGTATGAATAATGAGTTTTTCTCATATGACTTATTTTAATTTATGTAAAGAGTCAACAATATGGATAATGCTTTACATGTCTGTATAAATAAAATCACCGTGATGAAGGGTATAAAAGATTCGCTCGGCCGAATATACCACTTTTACTTGTTTATTCTACTATTCTACTCGTAGGCCGATTGGTAGCGCGCTAGTCTATCAATCTAGAGGTTGCGGGTTCGATACCCGCCAAAGACTCTGGATGGAAGCAAATAGCTTCGCATGTGTAGTGTTGTCTTAAAAAAATTATGTAAATATATTTTTGGTATGTTATTTACACACTACACTGTTGTGAAAAAAAAATCCTCTTATGAATAAAAGTAATGAACAGCAAGGATTTAACGTACTTGATAATTATAGGCTTCCAGTTTTTAATTTATCACATCGCGATTATTTTAAGGAGTGTGTTGTGTGTTTTACCATAACTCAAGAACGGTAGTGGATAATTTGGATAAGTAGGTCACCAGAAAAAAACAATAGTCAAAAATACTGAACGACTTTTAATTATTTGTGACAGTAAGAAAACAAATATATTATTTGAAACAAAAGTGAACTCATAAGTAAACACAACTAGAGAATATATTTATTGAAATCATTAAATTTTAATACAAATGTGCCAAGTAAAAAATATTTTATATAAATTATTAAATTCACATAGAAATAATACCTATAAAACATATAGTCACGCAAACATTCTCCTTAACTTGATTTCGTTGCTATCCACCCGGGAAGGCTGGTTTTATTATTATTTTAAAATTTGCAAATAAGCATTCCCTTTTTTTTGGTTTTTTTTTTTTTGTTTTGAGAATGTATGATTTTTTATTTCTACACACATTTTTTCCACTAAAATAAACATTTGTTTCGCTAAAGTGGCGAGAAAAGAGGAAATATAAACATACAAACGTGAAGCAACTTGTGGTACCTTCATAAATAACGAGACCAAAAAAAAATGTATTAAGTATATTAAGCGTTACCTGTGGCTGTATACGTACTTGTATTTACAATGTATAAAGTATGTATAAGTGTGTTTTTTATAAAAAATGGATGTATGAATGCTCCTGAAAGTATGCTACAGCTAAAATAAATAACATTCATGCATAACATTAACCCCTCAAACATTCGCGTGTATGCGCGTGTACAAAAAGCAAAAACAAAAAAGAATTTAGCGCGAATAAACACAAGCATTTACAGCAAACAAATATGCGAGGTATGACGATAACGCATTTTAAAAAAATATTAGTATTAGATTCATAATTAAATTTTATTATTAAGAATGATTTTATAAAAAGACCACATAGTAGTTATTTGACATTTATTGCAATTGTAACCTCTAGACTTAAATGGTAAGAAATTGCCGATCAGTCAATTGAGCTAATCACGAATAGGTTTAGACAAACGTTTTTTATAAAATGCTTTGTAGACTTAAAAACTATTAGTTTTCTTTTACTTTATAGTAAGAAAATGTGTGAGCTGTTTTAAATAAAACGAGTTTTTCAAAAGGCACGACATTAAATACATCAATCACATCATTATAAAAAGACCGCGGCTAGTTGGTTCTCATTATAAAGGTTTAATTTTGAGTAGCCCCTTAGGATTTATTGGTATAATACTTTACTTATTGTTTACATTAATATCTTGGCCTATCCTTGTTCTTCTGCCGGTGTTTTTAAAAGACTTAAACCAAGTGTACCCACGAAAACCCCTGAGTGTCTGTGAGCACATACACAATCAGAATTCAACAGAGTTGATACACTCAAAATATTTTAGTATAGCATTTTTTTAGTATAGCATTTGTTATTATTATATTAAAAAAAGAAAACTTAAAATATTTTTTTTAATTTTTATTTTTTTTATTATTCATTCACATTACACATAAATTTACTAAATTATTCAAAAATATAAATAACTTATAAAATAGTAAAATTTACCACATACACTATAGAGATTTTTTCGGTGCATAAAACACCAATACATATTTAAAGAAATTGTCTGGTGGCTACTTGCTTAAACGCTTGATAGAAGCGTCAATAAAATTGAATCAGTTTACAATCTACTATCCAGCAAATTTAATATTAAATATTAAATTCGTCGAGTATAATCATATTTCTAGTTACTAGGAGATTGTAAGCAATCTACCAAGATTTTACCATTCTTGGACCTTTCGCTGGCCTGAGCTTGTAAATCTTAACTAGTGGGATGGATAGATGTGAGTATCATCTCTCACGTCGCACAGTGCTTGGAAAACGATTTGTTTTGCACATAATTCGGTATCTTATGAACCACTAACGATATTTTAATGAAATTTTACAGAGGTAAAGTAGAGGCGTTCTTGAGTGGAGCTAAAAAATATAGGCTTCCTAGGCTTCTACGTAAGCTCTCAAAGTTGGGTACCTCGGGTATATAATTATTTGGAAATGTCATAACAAGTTTAGTTTTAACTCAAATATTTAAATTTTTTAAATTTAAGTAGATCTTAAAAATATCTATAAAAAATGTGCATACATGTGCAGATTATCTCTTTTTTAGTTTGGGAGAAAATTGGGTTAAAATTTTTCTTTTTTTTTATATTGGACGACTTTTGGCATGGTGTACTTACTAATAACAGGATTATTATTTTAAGACATTGGCTATATTTTTGATAAAATTTAGAATAAATTAGTTTCAAGTTTTTTCTGGTAGCGCTTTTCCTTAAAAAGTTACAAATCTCTGAATTGGGAAAATGTAAAAAATAACGTTTTTCAGGATTTTCCCCAAAAAGGTGGTATGATTTTTTTACTTATATAATTTATATTTACTTCGGCACTAGTAACTTTTTTGGAACTATTTCAAAGACAACCTATAGCATATGCGAATAAAAGAAAAATCAGGTCAAAAATTTAAACAGTTCCCCCTCCAGCCCTATCCAAACATAGCTAATTTTAAAACCAAATTTATAAATTATTTAGATTTAAAAACCGTAAACGGATTTTAAACGCCTCAATTGTTGGGTACATAATCCAAAAAGGATTTGGCAGCCCCGTGATTAATAAAGGCAGGGTAGCCGTTTAAAAAAAAACATAATTTTTTAGGACATTTTATTAACGTTCTGGGAATTTATATGTTAAAATAAAAAAACTTCGAATTTTATTTTCCCATTTGATTAAAAGTTCTTTAATCTAAATAATTTCAAAATTTTGTAAGAATATCTCGATCCGTTTAGATTTTGTTACAATTCAAATTCGTTATTTAATTTGTCAAAATATAGCCTTGATGTGATTTTTGAGTTTTTAAGGTAAATAACATTTAAAAAATTGAGCGCGAAAAAATTATTACAATATTGTTAATCTAGAGAACAATAGCTCTCCTCTGATACCACTTACATGTATATCGAGTATATATACTTAAGCTATAGGAGCATCCTAAACCTCACCTCCTCGTGAATTTTAGGGTTCCGTACACAAAGTGTAAAAACGAAACCCTATTGTTTTCGCTACAATGTCTGTCCGTCTGTAAGCGCCTTTTATCTCTGGAACCGTAATAGGTAGACTCTTGAAATTTTCACAGATGATGTATAGTTGTTGCCGCTATAGCAACAAATACTAAAACTTATAGGGTGTTCCAATAGAGAGGTGTTATTTACGAAAATGTGTTTATTTCTTGAACTGTAGGAGGAATACACTTGAAATTTACAAACAGTTATTAAAACTTAGTTCACTATATAAACAAGTATAAAAAAATAAAACTAAAAATTAAAGGGTGTTCCGATAGTGGTGTGAAATGCATGTATAAGGCATAAGTTTTGAACCATAATAGGTACACTCTTGAAATTTTCACAGAAGGTGTATAGCGATGGCCGCTATACACCTTCAAAAATTAAAACTTATATGGTGTTCCGATAGAGAGGTGTTATTCACAAATATGTGTTTATTTCTTGAACTGTAGGAGGCATACACTAAAAACTTACAAACTGTAATAAAAACGTAGTTCGCCTTATATACAAGTCTAAAAAATAAACCTAAAAATTAAAGGGTGTTCCGATAGTGGTATTTTTTTGATTTTTAAGGCCTAAGTTTTGAATCATAATAGAATAAAATCAAAATTTTTACAAAAGGTGTATAATTTTGGCCGCTATAGCAACAAATAATAAAATTTATAGGGTGAACTGTAGGAGGAATTCACTAAATATATGCAAGCACTAAATAAAAATTAGTTCGCTATATAAACAAGTCTGAAAAAAATAAAGCTAAAAATTAAAGGGCGTTCCGATAGTGGAGTGATTTGCATGTATAAGGCCTAAGTTTTGAACCATAATAGGTAGACTCTTGAAAATTTTACCAAAGGTGTATAACTATGGCCGCTATAGCAAAAAATATTAAAACTTATAGGGTGTTCCGATAGAGAGGTGTTATTTACAAATATGTGTTTATTTCTTACAAACAGTAATTAAAACTTAGTTCGCTTTATAAACAAGTCTAAAAGAATAAACCTAAAAATTAAAGGGTGTTACGATAGTGGTGTGCTTTGTATGTGTAAGGCCTAAGTTTTGAACCATAATAGGTAGACTCTTGAAAATTTTACCAAAAGTGTATTACTGCAGCCACAATAGCAAAAAATACTAAAACGTAGGGTGTTCCAAAAGTGACGTGTTATTTACGTTTATGTCTTTTTTTTTTTTGAGCTGTAAGAGGAAACCACTTACAATTTGCAGACTGTAATTAAAACTATGTTTGTTTTATAAACAAGTATACAAAATTGAACTTAAATATTAAAGGGTGTTCCAATAGTGACGTGATTTGCATGTATATATCCTAAGTTTTGAATGAATATGTGGAATCTTGAAATTTTTACAGGAGGTGTATAACTATGTCCACTATAACAAATAATAAAAATTAAAGGGTTTTCCGCCAGTGACGTGATTTGCGTGTATAAAGCCTTATTTCTTGAACCGTAACAGGTAGACTCTTGAAATTTTGTACAGAAGATGTGTTGCCACGGCCGATATGACAATTACTAAAAATTAAAGGGTGTTCCGACAGTGACATGTTTTTCACTTATAGTGACTTATTTTTTAATCGCAATAAGTAGACTCTTAATATATTTATAGAAAGGATGTTGCCATGGCCACTATAATGAATAATAAAATTAAAGGGTGTTCCGACAGTGACAAGATTTTATAAACCGTAATAGATACCCTCTTGAAATGTTTACAGTAGATGTGTTACTTCGGCCGCTATAACAAATACTTAAAATTGAAGTGTGTCCATTAGTAACGCGTTTTTCACGAATATTACCTTATTTTTTAACCGCAACAGGTAGGCTCCTGATATTTTAATAGAAAGTGTATTACCATGGCCGCTATAAAATCAATTACATATTAAAATTTAAAGGGTGTTCTAATTATGATGCAGTTTTCGCGAATATTACTTTAATTTTAAAATTTAAGGGTGTCCCATAAGACATAAAGAAATAAACAACTGGAATTTTTAAATTATACTGAACATAGTACGGAACCCTACGTGTGTGAGTATAACTCGCACTTGACTAATTTATTTTTATCATTTTATATGTAAAAATTAAAAATGTGTATAAACACAAAATAGGCAAACGCACAAACTAGGGAGCCCACTTTTCGTAGCTCCACTCAAGAACACTTCTACTTTTATGTCCAAAATAAATCGTTTTCCAACCACTGTGCGTCGTTTCAACTCGCTCGCCATTTAGCCACTGAACGATTGGAAAGTTTTACATATCATAGTCACTTTCGCATACACCTATTTTCCCGCTTACAAACTTGCTCAATACCACCGAGCCCTAATATAATTTCTCATTCCACCCGTAGGCGCGTGTAACCAAATAAACATTCTCTCTGACTACTCAATAGAGTTGACAATTCATTTTTGTGTTAATAATTATTTTGCCTTATAAACCTAATGTTAAATATTTAAAGTCGCAGGGCATCGTGCATACAGGTTCGGTTTGAATAAAAACAAAAAAAAATAAAGCGGCAAATAATGAGGGTTTAGGTAGTTAGAACGCCGACCCAACCGCCACAATCATTCAAATTAATTTTTCTGATATTTGCGAGTATTAGTTTTTCTACTCTAAAGGTTTTATTTAATTTAATATCCAAATTTAATTAACTTTTTCATTAACTTAATTATATATTTAATTATTAATAAATAAAATAATATTTGAAAAGATAAATAAATGAATTAATTAAAAATTTAGTTAAACTCGTATCTGCAACTAATTAAAACCTTTAATTGGTCGAAAACTCACAGCGCCCTCCATTGTCGGTACACTCTGTAGCATTAAATCATCGGCGAAGTTAAATATTTATGAAATGGCTATACAGTTTCAAAATTAATGTGCTTACTTGACACCACTGGCGCTGCAACACTGTTATAAAAATAATTATGACGTGAAAGTGAGGCTTTCTTTCTTTATTTCACCATCCGCCTTTCTTTTACTCTTTTCTATTCCTTTCCCAAAGAACGTAACACAAAATAAAAAAATAACCTTTGCTTTCATTGGTAACTAAAACTTGGCTGCAGCAATAACAAATATAGGTGGTAGTGAATAAATAAAAAATAGAAGAACATAAAAGAGTCTACCGCTTGACTTCGTTCTAAAGAACTGACGATGGATGATTGGAATAAAACTTCTCGTGTTCTATTACCTGGAATTGGTGATGTTCATGACTAAACACTACACTACAAACAAAGTAGATAGATTCGAACAATGCTGAAGAAGGATGTAGACTTCCAGAAAAAGCATTACATTCTCGTTTGCTTTTAAAGTAAATTCTTATTTGCTTTTAAAAGTAAATACCAAATTTGTAAAAAATATGTTTTTAAACCTATTGAGTAGGGGAAGAGTGAACAAACGAACTTGAGACAATTTAACAATTAATTTGTATATAAATATAAATCGTTAAAAGTTTAAAAAATATTGATGAAAAAATCCGTAAATCTCACATAAATCTCGAAATTAAAAAGTGACAATAATTATTCGCAAATGATTTTTAATATCGAAACTTTTTTTAAATTATTGGTATACTCCGATCAGTTTATCTTGTTTTTTATTTAAAACAAGGAAACCTCTACTGCCATATATCCGTTTTTTAATCGCTATTAATAATTTTAAAGGCCGATGTTGAATGTGAACCACACCTAAACGTCAACAAGTTAAGAAATGGCAAGGTTGGATGAAAATCATCTTCAGTGATGAGGCATATTTTCACCTCAGTGGATTCGTCAGTAAGCAGAGTTGCCGCATTTGGGCGAATGATAATCCAAAAGTGATTGTCGAAAAACCAATGCACCCACATAGAGTAACTGTTTGGTGCTGCTTATGGGCTGGCGACTTCATCGGGCCTATTTTTTCCAAAACGAGGCCGGTCAGGCAGTGACTGTGAATGGTGTTCGCTATCGTCAGATGATGATAACGAACTTTTTATGGTCCGAATTGGAAAATATGGATGTGGACGATATGTGATTTTAACAGGACGGTGGCACTTGCCACACAGCTAATGAATCAATGGCTCTTTTGCGCGACATCTTCCATGGCCGTGATATCTCACGTGGTGGCGATGTCAATTGGCCGCCAAGATCATGTGATTTGACACCGTTGGATTTCTTTCTTTGGGGTTATTTGAAAGAAAATGTGTACGACGATAAGCCAGCAACAACTCAAGAGGTAAAGGATGATATAATTCGGCACATTAACGCCAGAGAATCTCAATTATGCCTCGGCGTCATCGAGAATTTGGAGCATCGGATGGTGGGAGGTGTGCTACCGAGGTCGCGACGGCTATTTGCCCGATATTATGTTCCATACATAATTGAATCATACAAATTTTATCGAAATAAAAAGAAATGACAATAATTTCCTAAATAATTTGTGTTTTCTTCAAAATAAACATCGGCCCCTGCTAATTTAACCACCCTTTATTTATTAGATTTTAAAACTATCTGTTATTTTAACAACAATATATAAAAAATTAAGTATAATAAGTATATTATATTATATAAAATAATTATAATATAATATATAATAAAAATAGAGCATTTACTTGTTTAGTATGCTTATTTAATATGCCAATCGTTAACTACAGGAACACCCTTTAAATTTAGTTTATTTTTTATTTATTATTCTCGACACGGTTTATATACACTCTGTGTAAATTTTAAGTGCCTGTCTAAATGATGTAAAAGATAAAATATATGTATATGAAATTACATCAGCTATGGGACACCCTTTAAATTCCAATATTATACTTGTTGTTATAGCGGACTCACACACACTTTTTATATTATCTCTACATATAATAAAACTGTAACAGAGCCATTTCTGTATATGAAATATTTTTTGCATTTTTAACAAAATTTTGTGAGGAGGTACCTTAGTATGTTGGTTCAAATAAAGGATACTTTTTCCCCCAAAATATCTCATGTTCAAGAAAAAATAGAGTAAAGTAGTTAAAGTAGGCAATTTTAACGATTTTAGGGTAATGGAAACTTGACAGGACCTTTTATTTTTGAAAGCGGAATATTTAAAACACTATCAACAGAAAGCTACAATAATTTTAGAATTGTATACAAAGTCTTTGTTCCTAAGTAATTACCCTCTATATAAAGTGAATACATAAAAATAAGAGTCTTAAAATTTGGTATGAATTACTTTTAAAACAAAAAGGAACAAAATATTGTCAGGACGCCTAAGACGTGGCTGGCCCAGCCCTATCGGCCCTATTCCCACTTGCGTTTTAGTTTTAATAGTCGTTTCTATGTCGTTGTCGTTTTTATCGTCGTTTCGTTCCTAAATTCGTATTCTTAAAATGTATTGAAACGATGAAGAAACGTTATCGAAAACAAAGAGAAAAATGAATAAATGAATAAAGTGTGGCAGTACTGCAATTTTTTGTGTTGTTATTTATGACATTTCTGTAAATTTCTGAAAAGTTTGTCATTTCTTTGTAAGTTTTAACAAAATATGGCGAGTACTGGATTTTATTTTTTAAGTTCAAGTGATGATGATGACATAATGGATATAAATATGCATCGCAAGATGCTACGACAGAACGTTAACATTTTTGCCATCTCAGATTCTAAGTACGAAACTCGATTAGTAGCGATCTAGCTTCTTCATGGTCACTACGTTCCCTTTCGGGTTAAATTTTTCTGCTTCCTCAAATGGGGACAATCCTACCTGTTTATAAAAGCCTTCCTCTGAAGCTCTGGATTCAGAGCTTGCTTTTTATCTTGATATATTTTAATAAAAAAACATTAAAAATATCCTTTATATTTTTTCCTAATTTAGTTTTATTTTATGCCAACCTTCTCCATCAAGAACTGGAGGCCCAAACGGATTTAATTTCTATTAATTTTTTCAATTAATTTATTTAAATTTAATTAATTTCTCGGCAGTTTCGCTTCGCAAATCACTAAATTTTAGGGTTTTATGCCCTTTCGAAAACCCTTAGCATAAGCGGGATGTTTTTCCATTTAAAAAAACTAAAATTTCAAAATTAATGTACTTTTTTTTTATTTAATTTTTTTCTTCTTGTAGTCGTTTGAATTTCGTTGCCTACAATTATGACGACAGAGACCGAATGTTTTATTGTCGTTTCTACCTTCCTTTCAAAAAAGAGAATACTGATATATTTACGACGAGTGTCGTTAACGCCAACGTTAATGCCAAATTGTCGTTTTTATTTCATTTTCAAACTACAACGCCAACGGGAATGGAGCCGACTATAAATAAAAAGGATTAGAGTATAAGATAATATTTTTTTTCCTTAGGAAAGCGCTATAAGATTCGATGCGACTAAATGTATCACTGTTAAATATTTTATTTAAAATTTTTCAAATAAGCAAAAAAAATGTTTTTAATTTATCTGCACTAATAATAAAACCAAAAATGTTGGTAAAAAGTACGCTGCTTTAATATAATTCAAATGGAGTTTTTAATAAATATCGTAAGCCTCAATTTGCTTCCTGAGTTGGCTAACAAAACATTAAAAAACTTCAGCTTATAATGTATTCTGTTGAGTTTAATACTCACATTCACCATTCTTACCATACCTAATAAAATCAAATTCATTATTGGTTTTATATTTTTCCAAAAACTTTTCAAACTTACCTTGTACAAACGCATACATGGAAATATTTAAATACACCCATAACGGCAGGAAAAAAAATACTACTGACAAACAAACATTTTTTAAGCCCAGATGTGGCACGTTAAGATAAACACGTTTTCATCGTTTTCATACATCAACCAACATCACTTTGTTTATGCTTCCACTTTATAATTTTTTTACGACTTTTATTTTTATATACGTTTGCTATATTGCTACATCTGACATGTAGTTTTGCACCTTCCTCTACACCTATGTAGCTGAAGCTATTACCCCTGATGATGTTGCCCTATTTACAGGCAAACAAGTATAAGTTAGAAATTGATAAACAGCCGTCATTCAGATATAAATACATAAGAAAATATATTGTATATTTGTCGGTCGACCCGATGTATCAAAATGTGTGGTGGTTATTTCTGCAGTTTTATCCCAAATACACACTGCATGAAATTCAGTTAGGTAAACGCCTAAGAATATTTAAGTATGTCGAAGTTCTAAATTTTTTAAATAAAATATTTATAAACATTTTAAATACCCTACATTAAATAACGCTATGCAACATACATACAAAAAAGATTTTTTGACACCTGATACAAGTATAATTTGTTAATGTCTTAAACTGGTTTTACACGACGTGTGTTTGTCATATGACTTGTCAGTTTGATAACCCATATGTAATTTCATGTGTTTGTCAAAGTAGAAATTTTACATACGGTTTATAATTTTTGCTTTCAAACGTTCATGTGTAATTACATCTGACATAACCTACACATAACGCCACACAGTTTTGTATTGCCAACCACAGCTGACGCAAAGATGGAAACGTAGTGCTTTTGCCACGCTTTTAGTGCTTTTGGTACCACAAAAAACCTAAAATAGCAAAATATCAAGTTGGCATTACAGGATGTCAGATGCTTTGTCACATCAAAATAGAACACGTTCTAATTGAAAAATGTCATATGTATTTTACACATGGAAAATACACATGTTATGTTTGAAAGGGTTTACACGACGTGTTTAGAATTTACACATGGAAAAGTGACAAGTCATATAACAAATACACGTCATGTAAAACCACTTTTACGGTCGATAATTACCAAAATATTTTTTTTAATATATTTTTTTAGTATATTCTCAGTGTATTTGAACTAAGTACTTGTATCTTTAGTGTAAAAGAAAAAAGTAATGTTATTGTTAAGTCCAACCATATCATTTGCGGGTGCATCCCGCTGATGTTTGGGATCGAGAAGCAATATCCCTCCTTATAAGGCCCATTATTATAACCTGCAGCTAAAGTTAGGATTTTATCGGAGAGATAAATAGTTTTTCATTATTATAAGTAAACTAACAAAAACCTTTAACTATTTAATATTTTGCACCAACCAGTGAAATACGTATATGAACTAGCTCTTTTTCCACAACACATAAATTGCATTTTTATTATAAAACGTTATAAGTAATTGGAATAATATTAAATAATTAAGATTTAAATTCCCAAAAATTTTATAAATAACCTTTAACTGTCTAGTACTTTTAAGGCAAGACCTAATGAATTTCGTCGTAATCGGTAATTATGGAAACAGACCTTTCATAAACAATCGCTTCATGGGTGGTTAAATTTGCAAGGGCCGATGTTGATTTGGTATAAAACATAAATTATTTAGGAAATAATTGTCATTTTTTTTATTTCGATAATATTGGTATGGTTCAATTATGTATAGAACAAGATATGGGCCATCCGATGCTCCAAATTTTCCATGACGCTGAGGCATAATTGAGGTTCTATGCCGATAAGGTGCCGATTTTCTCATCATTTAGCTCTTGAATTGTTGCTGGCTTATCGACGTACACCTTTTCTTTTAAATAACCCCAAAGAAAGAAATCCAACGGTGTCAAATCACATGAGCTGTGTGGCAAGTGGCACCGTCCTGTTGAAACCTCATATCGTCCACATCCATATCTTCCAATTCGGACCATAAAAAGGTCGTTATTATCTCACGATAGCGAACACCATTCGCAGTAACTGCCTGACCGGCCTCATTTTGCAAAAAAAAAAATACGGCCCGATGATTCCGCCAGCCCATAAACCGCACCAAACCGCACAATCACTCTTGGATTTTTATTCACCCAAATGCGGCAATTCTGCTTATTGACGAATCCACTGAGGTGAAAATGTGCCTCATCACTGAAGATGATTCTCTTCGAAAATTGATCATTCAATGTTGCCATTTCTTGCCACCATTCAGAGCACTGCTCGATTGTGTATCTTACCACAGTTCAAATTGAGTTAGTCTGAAATTGAGAAATGTCAAATTAAATGCAGATGTGGTTCACATTCAACATCGGCCTTTAAAACAACAACCTATTTATACACACTAGTTTTAGGATTTCCTACTTAAAGGATAAAAATGTAATACTATTGTTTGCACCACAACATCTGTCCGACTTCCGTTAATCGAACTGTCAGCACCTTCCATATCTGGAACCATAATAGCAAGAATTTTATAAAAAATAAATATTTTTTTTATGGAATATAAGAAGAGAAGAAAAATATAAATCATAAACTTAAGTTATACTTGGCCAATAGCGCCCCAGTTTGGCTGGCTTTATTTGTTACATTAAAAACATAAAAGTAACATGTTTATATTGCAACCATCTTTTTACCTTAGTTTCTGAGCATGGTTTAATATATAAATAACGCGTAAATCAAGTATGTATGTATGTATGTATGTATGTATGTATGTATGTATGTATGTATTATGTATGTATGTATGTATGTATGTATGTATGTATGTATGTATGTATGTATGTATGTATGTATGTATGTATGTATGTATGTATGTATGTATGTATGTATGTATGTATGTATGTATGTATGTATGTATGTATGTATGTATGTATGTAAGTATTTATGTATGTATATATGTATGAATGTATGTATGTATGTATGTATGTATGTATGTATGTATGTATGTATGTATGTATGTATGTAAGTATATATATATATATGTATGTATGTATGTGCGTATGTATGTGTGTATGTATGTAATAAAGAGCTTCAAAAAAGGCCACAAAAATATTTCTATCGGCATCATTAACAAATATTTTAGTTGTGGTAACATTTGGTTCATAATAAATTATTCAAAATTTCCCTTTTAAGTGGTACAAAATGTACATTAAAAATTAAAAATTATTTTGGCTCAATAGGAAAAATGAATGGAAACATTAAGGTTACATGTTGTCGCTTCATATTTGTTGAAATTAAATTCCTTTGCTTTATGCATTTATGTTCTAAGCAGATCATAAAAGGCAAACTTGTTTGTAAAATCCGGTTGTAGCCTAACCGATGAATAAAACTTTATTTCCACTGTATTTTTTGCCAAATAAATATAAAGAAAATGTGTATGATGTGATGGCACTTTTATTAAGTTATTAAGCCATAAAAAAGACCGCAAAATAGATAAAGTTTGTTGGTATTACAGGAATTGTTGCCCCTGTGTAGCAGTGGTTTGACTCTGCAGAAGACAACAAGTCCATTGTACTCTATACTCAATAATCTATTTGATGGGAAAGCGAAAATCGAACTATTTTCGCTTTCAATTATTAGCTAACTGTCCTTAGCTGATAATTCTGCAGGTGACAGGACACAGTGTTGTTAACTTTAACTAAACTCTAACTGAGACGACAATCGAGATAAATACATTATGTCGGCTGCGACTGTAAGAAGCTAGGTGCACTTTGTATTTAAAAGAACAACACTGCCTGGTAATAGACAGAGGACCATAGATAGGCAATGTACGCTAGGTTTGTGCGAACTTCTAATAGAAGGGGTTTCCAATTACGACTAAAACAGAAAATATCACATAGTCTACCAACATTCAGAATTAATTGGGACAGGGGGCGTAGTACCTTCCATACAAAATGAAAAATTATTATTAATTTGAATCTTGCTGCAATAGGTAGCCCCTTGGAATTTTGCACCAGTAATCATCATATTAACGTACATAGTTTAGCTAAACACAGACTGAATTGAAATAGTAGGCATGGTAGCTCCCATACAAATTTAAAAAAATTATTATCGTGTTTCTGGCGAACTACAAACGCGTAAAATCTACCAAAATACAGAATGAATTGGGACAGTAGGCATGGTACCTCCCATACAAAGTGAAAAATTATTATAGTTTACATAGTAACCATACCATTGCGCATACTCTAGAAGAACATGGGCTGGATTGCGACATGAAAAGTAAAAAATATTATCGGTTTAATACGTATATTCTAGCAAAAAACAGATTGGATGAAAACAGTAACCCTCATATCATTGCGAATACTCTAGAAAAACATAGGCTGGATTGCGACAGTGATTGTGGTAACCCCATATAAAGTAAAAAATTATTATCATGTTTCTAGAGAACTGAATTAGGTAGCACCTTGGAAAAATTATTGAAAAGTTATTATCGTGCACCTAGAGAACTTCAATAGGTAGAGTCTTAAAACTTTGCACACGTAACCCTCAGAGTAATGTGCATTGTCTATCTGGATTAGGATAGTGGTACCTCCCATAAAAAGTAAAAATTATTATCGTGTTAATACGTATTGTCTAGCAAAAAACAGATTGGATAAAAACAGTAACTCTCATATCAAAGCGAATACTCTAGAAAAATACAGGCTGGATTGCGACACTGATTGTGGTACCCCTGTATAAAGTAAAAAATTATTATCGTGTATCTAGAGAACTGAATTGGAATTTCTCACCAGTAACTCCCATATTATCGTACATAGTCAAGCTAAACGCAGGCTGAATTGGAATAGTGGGCTTGGTACTTCCCATACAAAGTGAAAAATTCTTATAGATAAAGCCTTGAAACTTTGCACAAGGTAACCCTCAGAGTAATGTACATATTCTAGCAAAATACAGACTGGATTGGGACAGTGTACATGATACCTCCTATATTAAGGGAAAAATTATTATGGTGATAATACGTATAGTCTAGCAAAAAACATATTTAATGAAAACAGTACCTTGCATATAATCAAAGTTGAATATTTAAAAGGTTAGGTTAGGTTAAGCAGGCAGGCTCAATGCAGCTCATTTGTCATTTGCAAGTGTTGGTCCCTTTGAGTTACCCACATGAATAAGAAAGGAAAGAGGTAAAGAAAAAGTTAGAAAAGAAAGAAAGCGTTGATAAAATAGGACATATATAAAACAGATTTAGACAGATATAGACGGGAGATGAAGAAGAAGAAAGTGTTGCCATGAAGGGCAGGCTGGCCGAGACAAATTATCGACAAGAGTATCTATGCCTCACCTCCGCAGAAGGGAGTTGATCTTGCTCGGTCCCAATAGTGAAACACAAGAGAGGTTCACAAAGCGCCGTTGTCCAAGGTGGTGGAGGCGTAGGTATTCTAACGCATTGCAATGGCAAAGGAGGTGTTTGACAATTTTCTCCTCTTCCTCATCTTGCCAACTTCTGCAAAAGTCGTTGTAATGGAAACCCATAATTCTTGCAATGGGTTTCAAATAGGCAGTGCCCAGAGTGACCGTTGATATCAAGTCACGCAGCTGCATTTTCCGCAGCCGAAATAGCAAAGCCATTCTTTTCTGATCCAGTAGAGGTCAGATCCTCCTCGCCCTTTAATAGAAATACAAAAAAATTTAAAAATTCAACAGTATAGAAACTACAATAGCTATAGTATTTTCGAGTAACCCCCAATTAATGTGCATAGTCGAATGAAAATTAGTTGGAATACGTTTATTAATATGCGTAATAGAGCACAAAACTGGCTGGATTGCAACAGTGGGCATGATACTTTCCATAAAAACTTAAAAATTATTATTGCGTCCCTAGGGATCTATAATACTTAGAGTTATGTGCGAGTAACACGTTTATTCATATTTGTAGTGAAGCAAAACATTTTTTGTATTGTGAAAAATTATCATCGTGTTCCGAGCGAACTATATTTTGTTGTCTGATAATAACGAACATTTTTTACCTAAAACTTAGTTATGTTCCTACTTATAAATATTTATTCTATATTTGACGCTGGATATGGCGAGGCACAGCAAATACATCTAGTATATTATATAGTCTTGCTCAAAACGCAAGCAATTAATTCATGACAACTACTCACAGGATTCTGGTTTATTATAGTTTCCTCGAAACTCACTTAGGCATTTAATATAAAATATTAACTTAAAATAATTTAATCTCATCTCTGCTCAACGAAAATAAACAAGACACTAATAAATATTAAATGAAAGAATTTACCATACAAACCCATACAACAGTTTTTCATTTGGTCTTATGCGTGTAACCAATATTTCCCTTCCAGCTCTTATGCGATAAATCCAGGGATATGAAATTATAAAGTAGAATAATAGCAGTTAATAAAACAACAGCAACATCAACATTAAATAACATCAAAATTAAACTTATAAAGTCTCTTCATGCAGAGGGAGAGATAACTAGAAACAACAAAAAGGAAGAATTATATGTGGATCTCTAAACAAGCACAGCGCCCACTTACACAGAGTGGCAATAATTGTTATATACAATGAAATAGAACTTTATATTTTTTTCTGTTAAATACAAAAAAAAAATTAAAAAATTATCGGCTTATAATATGCCAAAGTTTTCCTTTGAAAGAAGGTTTAACAAAGTGCCATCCAAATCCAAGTTTGTTCCACTGTTGGCAAAAGGGAAATTAAAAAGGAATAAGATGATGCTTTAAAATAGTTGTTAAACCAGAAACCCCAGTAAAAAAAAACTAACCACTCCCTTCGTAACAAACATTTTTTCCCACCAAAACCTTAAAAAGAATATAACAAATCAACCAATACCAATTACACTTTGCTCAATTACACTTCCAGTAAAGTTATAAAAAAGTTATAAAATTCACCACGCAAATCGCATAATTAATCGACATTTTAAATTGTTTGCATTAACGATTATGTGATTCCCTAAAGTCTACTTAATGATAACATACAACGTTATTTTTCTATTTACTAAAATCAAAATCAAGTGGCATCTCTGTAAAAAATGGAACAAAAAACAAAGAGGAATAGAAAAAACAAACAAATGCATAGAAGATAAGATACATACAACTTATACTTTTTTTAACTTTTCAACTTCTTATATAAACAAATACGAAGTGTAACCGTTAAAAAAAACTGAGAAATTTATTTCTATTGTTGACTAGCGACCTTGCATTATTTTCTTTTGAAATATATTGCTTTGAAAGCACTCCACACGAAAGACCCTTACGTTTTTAGTTCTGCCTTAAACTATGCTGCATATCAGTTAAGGTATTTACTTTATAAAAAGAGCCATCTGTAGGTGAAGTATGCATATTCGGTTAGTTCAGATCAGTTATGGTTTATGTATTTACTTTACTACTAAAATAACTGCTTACTTTCACTGCCTTTTCTCCACTTTCTCTTGGAAATAAAGTATTTTGCGGCAAAAAGTATCCTATATTGGAATCAGGCTGCTACCTCCTCACAAAATTTTGTTAAAATCCATGCAGTAGTTTTTACGTGAAGCGAACCCAAAAGAAAAGCAGACAGACAGACGGAAATGAGTTACTATTTTATTATATATATAGATTTGCGATTATCTTTTTCTTTTTATATGCATATGTATAACCCCCGGGGGTTCCAATTGTCACTGCAGTAATGGCAAAAGCTTTGACGCGGTCCACTCGGGGAAAATAGGGGCACCAGACGCTAGGGTTCCTAGAGCCTAAATCTGGAAGAAAAGATCTGCTGTTTTATAACACGGGTCCTCTTCGAGGCCTGACCAGTGCCCAAAGGACTGGTACCACGGGAATCGGTAGCCCCACAGAAAGCCTATCCTCTCTGTTACCGGTTATTGGTGAGGTCCCCTTCGGGGGTACACGTGGTTGTTGTGGTTTAAGATCGATTAAAGCAGATGTGGTGCAAGGTCGATCAAGTGTGCTGTTGCACTCTCAACAGACGGAGTTTGGATAGTCTCCAAACCCCTAAGCAAGAGGTTATAATATGGATCTAGGCTTGCCTTGGAAAGGCTTGCCATATTGTATAAATTGCTACTCATTGTGATTGTATACACACAAATTGCGATTGGTAGCAATCGTAAAGTGTTGTTATACTACACAATGGGGGCGCTAGTCTACGTCTTTATTTCACTCGGTGTTGAGAGCACCGTGGGATAAAGCCATCGTGGCAGGAGCCCACGTTAATCTTGAACACATATGCATATGTATCTATATGCTTACTTTAACGAGTAGTACCGAAATGCTCACTCACTGCTCAATCATGTGTGAGTATGTATTTTAGTTTTTTTTCCTGCTTCTTTTCGAACATGTGTGAGAGACTATAAACATATTTTTTGATGTTTGTTAATTTATGAGTCAGTAGATTTTTTTTCTTTCTATTCAAAAGTGTAGAAATGAAGAAATAATTTGCTTTTCACGCAAGTGTTCATATATGAGAATTTACAATTTTGTTAATTTTACATAAATCAAAAAAAGATCCTAGAAAATGTTAGCATTAAGCATTCATAAATGCATGTATGTATGAATGTGTGTATGTATATGCACATATTTTGTAATGAATGGGCAACAGCCGGCCGTGGCGTATGCAGTAACAAAGTGTTTTAAAAATATCATTTATGAGTAGTTTCATAAATAAACACTGAAACGTTCATGAATGAAAAAATGTAAAAACATTTATGCAAATGAGCTTTAATGAGAACTAGTAAATTTATTACTTATCACATATGAATAATACGGATATTTTTATTTTTTAAATTATTCTTTATTAGAGAGAATAAAACGAACTTAAGCTTGATTTCAAATATCATCTGTACGTACTTCCTCACAAAAGTTATTTTTCTTTTAAATAATGTTTTTTTTTTATTTTTTTCACCTTTTTCCGGTTTCTTTTGTTTTGGTTAAAGGAGTTTTTCATTTGAAAGTTTATTAAGGGAAATATTCCAGTAAAAACGTAATCAGTAATCAATTTTTACTCACAAAACGAGAAACGATGCAATTTTTGTTTCACACTTTTTGATGTGAAAACTTCTCATAAAAAGTTACAGAAACGCCGCACTGATTGTTAATATTAGAGCCTCAAGCTGAAAATTTGAATTAGAATTCTACAATTACAAAAACATAATTTTTGAATTTGTTTTTTTTTTTTTTGTCAATGTTATTGTACGAAAGAACTAATATTTTACTCATTGTGAAACCGGCAGCTAATATTAAAACTACTAAAATTTAAATATTTGATGTAATTTGGACAGGGATCATAACGGTTATAAATTATAACTATTAAAAAAATTATGATTATTAACCGACTTCAAAAAACAGAAGGAGGTTATCAATTCGTCTGTGTGTTGCTTTTTTTTTTGTATATTTGTGCCTTCAGAACTCGGTCATTTCTGAACAGATTTTAAAAATTTTTCGCTATTAGAAAGGTTATAATTACAGATTGGTCCCATTTTAAAAGAAGTTTAAAATTTAAAAAATTAAAGGGTGTCCCCATAAAACATACATGTTTTTTAGGAACTTTATAGGTCACTAATTTAAAATTAGAAAAAAGTGCGTATCACTATAGCTACCAATAACAAAAATTAATTAAAAAATTAAATTCAAAATTAAAGGGTGACCCCATAGGTGACGTAAGGTGACGTAATTTAACCTTTATGATCTTATCTTTTGAATCGTTATAGACAAACACTTGCACAGAATATTCGTTACTATGTCTGTTATAATAAGTATAAATATTTAAAATCAGAAATTAAAGGGTGTCCCTCTTTTTAACCGTTATATACAGACAGTTGAAATTTTCAAAGAACTTGTATTGCTAAGTCCGCTATAATAACAAGTGTAAAATATGAATTTGAAAATTAAAGGGTGTCCCAATAGTTAATGTAAAAGTGATATATATGGTCAAACTTTTCAACTGTTATAGATAGACAGATGAAATTTACAAAGAATCTATATTGCTTAGTCCGCTATTACAACAAGTATAAAATTTGGATCTACAAGTCAAAGGGTGTCCCCATTATTGACGTAATTTGACCATTATGTCCTCATCTTTGGAAATGTTATAGGCAAACACTTGAAAATTAGACAGAGTGTTCACTACTATGTCCGGTATAACAAAAAGTATAAATATTTAAAATTGGAAATTAAAGGGTGTCCCAATAGTTGATGTAACTTATTGTATATGGACGCACAGTTAAAATTTACAAAGAATCTGTATGACAAAGTTCTCTATAAAAAGTATTTATATGTAAATTTCAATTTAAAGGGTGTCCCAATAGGTGACGTCATTTTATATATATGGCCCTATCTTTTGAACAGTTATTGACACTTAACAATTAGACAGAATGTCCAATAAAAAAAATTATAAATTACAGGGTGTCGCAATAGTTTATGTAATTTGATATATTTGGCCAAACTTTTAAACCGTTACAGACAGACGGTTGAAATTTACTATGAACCTGTATTACTACGACCGCTATAACAAGTATAAAATTTTAATTTGGAAATTACAGAGTGTCCCAGTAGTTAGTGTAATTTTATGTATACAGCCAAGCTTTTAAACCGCTATACACAGACAGTCGTTTGGCATTGGTTTGACCTGAAAAAGACCAGAATCCTGGGGTCTTGTACCCTTATATACTCCGGAAGCACTGCTCCCCCGGTAGAAAATCAACTTATATTTGCATTAGAATTGTATTCAAAAATTAATTTTTTTTATCTGAATTGACAGTTTGTGCTACGACATAAAAAAAATCCCGCTACAATCCTAGAATATAATATAATTATTTTATAATTACCGACTTAAAGAAACATGATTTTAATTTGACTGTTTTGAAGTCGGTTTTTTTTCAAGCATTATTTTTCAATTTTAAATTTTAGCTTGGAAAATCACAGTTATTTTTCGGGTTTTTTTCTGCTTGGAATTTTTTTTTTTTTTTTGTGTTGCTTAGAAAATAAATCAATTAATATGGCGTAAAATTACTTTTTTACAGAAACTTTTATTGCATGAACTCTTTTAAATTTATAAAATAACAATTATTTGGGATACCTGAATTTGGAACATATAATACTTCCCACTCTGTTTTGTAACAAGCCGTGAAATAAATTGCCGTTGCAACAACAACAAAAAACGTATACAATACTAATTAATTCAAAACACTGCTTAAAGGAATTTTCATAGTAAGCATTTTTTGTTGTAGGTTTTTTGGCAACATTTTTTAACATTTTTCTACCCTGCAAAAATCTGCAATGCGGTTGTTAATGACATGTTTATCCTACTTCACTGTGATACTATTTACTTGCCATGAAAAACTGGCAACAGAGGAAAGTTTTTAGGATTTTCGCTTAAAAGAAGAATATTTGAATTACAAGTTTCTGTTTTTAATTAGCAACTACACACATACATATGTATATGTATGATGAGGATAAATATTTTATATGTATGTATGTATGTATGTATGTATGTATGTATGTATGTATGTATGTATGTATGTATGTATGTATGTATGTATGTATGTATGTATGTATGTATGATATACGAAAATCGTGCAAGAGTATGTTGTAATCGGTTTAGCATGCTACGTCAGTCAGGTTTACTTAACCAGTTGTTTATGTTAATATATGGTTTACAGTTGCTCCCTTAATCAAGCTTAAATAAATATCTTTTGTTTTTGTTTTTGGCTCAAAAGCTTTTTTGGTGGTTATGCTTTTTGGTGGTTTATTTTAAGTTTAATGAAACTGCACAAAAGTTTGTAAAACATCTTACAAGGTGGCTTTTTTATTAAGCATTTTATCATGTGGCAACAACAGTAGCAGCAGCAACAAATTTAAGCACACCAAAGCACATAGTAATACAAAACATGTACATTAACATACACAAGTTCCTACATAAATAGAGAAATAAATAACCAGTAGCAAATTTCATCTAAGATGACGACTGTACGGCATCTTAGTACTGATACTGATACTGATTTTTAGGATTCCATGACCAAAGGATAATAACATAATCCTTTTGTTTTCACTTCAAAGCCTGTCCGTCTGTAAGTCTCGGTAACTAGAAGAGATAGATTCTTGAAATTTCGATAAAAGTTGTACTACTATGGACGCTATAAACACAAATACTAAAAATTATATGATGCCGATAGGACGTGATTTTTACGTATATGGGTTTTTTATTAAACCGTTAGAAACAGACACACAGCTATAATAACAAATATAAGAAATAAAAGTTAACGGGTGCGACAATAGTGACGTCAATTTTACGTATATAGTCTTATTTTTTAACCGTAATAGGTAGACTCTTGAAATTTTCACAGTATGTGTATTATAATTATTACTAATTTATTAAACAACGTGTAATGTATACATTTAAATTATTTGATGAAGAATTCAGACTATTGTCAGTAGTTTAACTTATATTTCCTACACAAACATACATACAGTGAGGTGCACAAATGAGTCCAAGTTTGTACTTTGAGCACTTTTTATGTCTTAGAAATAAAAGTAATAAAAAACTCCAATGTACCCAATTTTACACCATTGAAAAATCTTGCGGAATGCGAATATTTTTAATACTTAGTCCAAGTCCTATATTTTGTAAGACATCATTTACGTGATTTAGCATGCTCTTCACCAATTTCTGTACAATTTCTTTTAGAATATTCTTCCATTCATTTTGAATCCGCTGCCAAACCTCGTCCAAATTGGTAGGGGCTGATTGGTACTGTCCCAACCTCTCTTCACGACCGACCACAAACTCTCAATCGGATTGAGGTCGGAACTTTGTGTTGGCCACTAAAAATTTTGCTCATCAAGCCATTCTTTCACTATTTTGGTCGTGTGTTCTGGATCACCATCCTGCTGAAAAATTACTTCTTCTGCAGGACAGACGCTCTTAACTACAAAATCATTAAGATGAGCCTGCAAAATCCTTAAATAGTCTTCATTCTTCATTATATTATCAATTTTTTGCAGTAGTCCAAGGTCCAGCCACGTAAAGCAACCCCATACCATAACGTTTTCTCCAGCGTGTTTTACAGTTTGCTTCACTGAATGAATTTTTTCACCAGGGCGGCGCCAGCAATATTGTTTACCCTCGGATTGGAAACGGTTGAAGATGGATTCGTCTGACCAGATCACACGTTTCCAGTTGTCCACTGTCCAAGTTTTGTGCTCTTTGGCAAATTTTAACCGTGCCTTTACATTTTTTTTCCGACAATGCAGGTTTTTGTCTTTTACTGCTGGAATATAACCAATGTCGCGAAGGGCTCTACATGCCGTCCACCGACAATGGGTTTTCTGATTGCCAACGAAGCATCTTTTGGTATTAAAAATATATCTCTTTTCATTTCTCTCATTATTAGAAGTGCGTCCGCATTAGTTAGAAGTTTTTTACGACCTCTAACTTGAGGCTTGGGAACAACGGAACACCGCTTTTGTACGCTTGTGACCACTGATTGACTCACTTTAAGTTCTTTTGCAATTTCCCGGGTAGAAGAGGCTCTTTCAGTCATGGCCCGGATGCTCTCCTCGGTGGATTTTGAAAGTTTCGTCATTTTTTATTAGTGTTGGGTATTTATTTGTTTTTTGTTCAAAAATTTGCACACGCGATTTAAATAATGTCGAGCTTCTTAAAAAAAAAACTAATAAAAAGCAGAAAGATTGTAAAATAATGGTACTTTTTGTGTTCTTCAAATTCTTCATAAGATGCAGAGGTGCATAATTGAGTACATAAGAGTTGTTTTGTTTTTTTTTTTTCATATTGTTACAAATTTTATATAATTTTATTAAGTACTAGATACTCAATAAATGACAAAAAAAATTTTGGATTTGCTTTATTTCTTTACTATTTATGAAACCAAGAGGGCTCAAAGTACAAATATGTACTCATTTGTGCACCTTACTGTATGCATAAACGCTTTTAAGCACTTGCATATTTTAGGTCTTTATTTCCATTAGGGTACTCGGTATATGTATTGTAGAGAATGTGGTATAATTTGAGGCTTATAAGTTTACAAAATTTTACCATATTGCAGTTGTTGTTGTAGTACTTTGTAATTGGCGGTTTGGCTGTCTGGTTAACTATATTTGTAAGAGTATACCACAGGCCTGAATTATGTTCCAAATATGTTGCTTACTAAAGCAAAAGAAAAAAAAAAGTAAAATAGTTTTGTTGGCCAAAAAGAGCAACAAAATCAGTAGAAAAAAATAGGTGACACAAGAAAACACTTAGTTATCAAAAAGAAGAAGAAAAAAGTTAACACGGAAGGAAGGAAAGCCGTACAAAATGGAAGATTGGCTTTAGTATGGCTGCAAGAGAATCTAATTTACATATCAAATGTTTGGTATATAACACTGTCTAGATAATATAAATTAATGTGTAGTTAATGAATATTCAAGATACATACATTTAAAGGTACTCGTAGTCTTTTACTTAGGCTTTAACTTACAAAAGAAAATGATTAATTAAAAATTAAAAAAAAATAGGAAAATTCAAAGCAAGATATTTGTTCAAATTACAAATCCCTGTTAGTTGAAAATAAACTTATTTTACAATAGTTTATGTTTGTTGTTGGTAATTTTAATTCAAAAGTATATTAGTTATAAATATGCTTTAAAATTTTTTTATCGAGACTATACCTGATACAAATTTTTTGTTTGAAGTATTAATAAAAATCTGCGTAAAATGTAGTCACCGGTGTCTTTATTTATTTTAATCTTCCATGGTTCATAGTTATAGTAACTTTTAAATAAACCAATTGAAATGAAACAAGTAGGAGTGCTATATTCGGCCGTGCCAAATCTTTTATACCCTTCACCACCGTTATTTTATTTATACAGAAATGTATCTATATATTATATATATTTATGTATAAATAAAATTTTTTTAAATTTTTTTCGAAAAAAATTAAATTTTCGCATTCTATTTAAAAATCAAACGCATTTAAACAAATATGTTACTCTATATCATACATACATACATACATACATACATACATACATACATACATACATACATACATACATACATACATACATACATACATACATACATACATACATACATACATACATACATACATACATACATACATACATACATACATACATACATACATACATACATACATACATACATACATACATACATACATACATACATACTTACATACATACACATATGTATGTATATTCTTAATATTAAAAATATGTTATGTTAGACTCATAATTTTAATTTTAAGAGAAATATTGAAATTTTTCAAAAATTGTTTGTAAAAAATTTTAAAAGATATATTTTAATGTTTTTGAAAATTTTTTTTAAAACTTTATTAGAAAACTTTTTGGAAATTTTTTTCGAAAATTTTTTTGTAAAAATATCTTTTTAAAAATGTTTTGTAAATTTTTTTGAAAAAAATTTTTAAATTTTTTAGAAAAATTTTAAAAATTTCTTTTAAAAATTTTATTGAATTTTTTTTGCTAAATTTAGGACTTCTGCATTTTATATTGAGTTAGAATGGTCAGAATAAAGCAAAAAGAAATCCTTACAAAAAAAAATTTCCTCATATTGACCCCCCATGTGCTTTTAACTGCTCCTATTTACCAGTGGGTACCCTGTGGGTTCATTGGCTACCTCTATGTTTATTGCTTTTTATAAAGGTCTCTAATGCAAATCAAAGCAGAAAAACCCTACCAACCTAAAAACAAACAAAAATCGCCCCCTCAGGGAGTTATTGATCCCCCGAGATCTGAATGCACTCCCTGCGATCTACCTGTCGCAGTCTAATATTTATTTGACAAAAAAAGGCAAAAGAGAATCATTAAAGCCGAAAAAAATTAAAAAAAAGGTGAAAAAATATAGGCGGGCGTGGTTTTGGGACCGCAGCCTCCAAAGGAAGGATCCGATGTTGCTGAATTGCAATACCGAAATTTTCGAAACTATGCCTGACGGATTGGTGTGCTTAAATTTTTTATATCTCTTCTGGTGCCTTGGCAAATGATATTTCAACCCGAACACGGACAGACGGATAGACGGACAGACGGACATTGCTTAATCAACTTCTCTATGTATAAGGAACCAGAATATATATACTTTATGGGGTCGGAAATATATATTGTAGAAATTACACACGGAATGACAAACTTATAGATACCCTTTCCACCTGTGGTGAAGGGTATAAAAAAATAAATATGGAAAAATTGTTTTGTATTGTTTTTAATTACAACGTCCCATGCATATTATCAGTAAGTATATTGTGAACAACTTTGGCATTGGAAAAATTTTCATTTTACAACTTTTTTCTTATTCTACCAAAATTCTTTTAAATCAACAAAAAAAAATTGAAGCTATGTATCATAAAAAAGATACACATGTATCTACATATAAAAAGCACAAAATGTATTTGTTTGTTTGTTTGACGGGAAGCTATAGCTTTTTACACTCTAAAAGCCTTTTTTTGAAAATTAGGTCTATAATAGTAAGCCAAACTTTACCGAATATTTTCGACCTAAAATTGGACATTTATGTATATTTTTAAACCATTTGTGGAATTTTGAACAAAATATTGTTACGAAAGAAGAATGTATTCTTTATAGGCTATGAAAAGAAGGACTTGGCTTAGCCGTGGCTCGTGTTCATGCAAATCACGTCACTGTGGACACACCCTTTAATTTTTACTATTTGTTATAGTGGCCATAGTAATACACCTCCTGTAAAAACTTCAGGAGTCGACCTATTATGGTTTAAAACTTATGCCATATACATGCAAATCACGTCACTATCGGAACACCCTTTACTTTTTAGGTTAAATAATCTATAATTGCTTATAACGCGAACATAGCTTAAATTACTGTCTGCAAATTTTAAGTGGTGGCCTCCTATAGCTCAAGAAATAAAGACACAAAGGCAAATAACACGTCACTTTTGGAACACCCTATAAGTTTTAGTATTTTTGGCTATAGTGATCACAGTTATACACCTTCTGTGAAAATTTCAAGCGTCTACGTGTTATGTTTTAAAACTTAGGCCTTCTACATGCAAATCACACTAGTATCGGAACACCCTTTAATTTTTAGTTTTATTTTTTTATGCTTGTTTATATGGCGAACTAAGTCTTAATTACTGTTTGTAAATCTTGAGTATATGTCTCCTACAGTTCAAGAAATAAACACATATTCGTGAATAACACCTTTCTATCGGAACATCCTATAAGTTTTATTATTTTTTGATATAGCGGCAACAGCTATACATCATCTGTGAAAATTTCAAGAGCCTACCTATAAAAGGCGCTGACAGACAGCGGACAGACGGACAGACATTGTAGCGAAAACAACAGGGATACGTTTTTACCCTTTGGGTACGGAACCCTAAAAAGATAGTTATCACATGAATATAGAATTTTTTATTAATTTTACCTTATATTAGGATAATATAATAGGATAAGTTAAAAAGCCTCTATTGACTAGCACTTTAGCATATGGATGTGTCATAGTTTGGAACAATTCAGCTCATTGGGCTGGACTTAGTTGCTGCCATTCCACCTGAATCATTTTCATTAAAACGGGCTTGTTTTTGCATTTGAGTGTGGCTACTGCCTTTTTTGTAATACCCAATTGATTTTCTAGAGAATTTAATTCAGACATTTTTTTGTAAATATATATTTTTTTTTAATTTTATCACAAATTTTTCGTGTATACCAAAAAAAAATGTGTTAAAATTTTATCGACATTTTTGTTGTAAAATTTTATTGAAAATTTTTTGTAAAAATTTTTCGAAAATTTTTGGAAAAATTATATCGAAAATTGTTTGTAAAAGATTTATCGAAATTTTTTTTTTTTTGTATTATTTTCATTGTATCTTCAATTATTTTTGATCTACCATCAATTACTCATATCTTAATAAAAATGAACTCTACTAAATAATCAACAAATTGATGTCTTGCTGATTTCAGAGACTCACTTAACAACAAATAGCTTTTTTAAAATTAATGGCTATATATTATATGATACCAAAGACCCTCGCGGACGAGCATGTGGTGGATCGGCAATACTTATAAAAGCCAGAATCAAACATTATTGGTATTGATGTCACCTTTCATATAAACTTGGCAGAAACAAAATCGGTTCACGCATTCCAGAGAACATCAATTACTAACGCAATGCAACTTATTATTATATATATAGATGTGGCTGTAAACATACATACATATAAAACACTAATAACCAATACTACTCGTATCTTATTTCTAATATATTTATTTATTTATTTATTTATTTATTTATATTTTTTGTTTATTGTTTTGTTTTCTTTTGTTGCCGTTAATTTACAACAGAGTGTTCACAATATTATTATTTATATTTTACATCATTCACAACTCTAAATAAAAACAGGTTTACAACAATGGAAATCTACATTAAATTAGATTTACAATACCGGTATAATGTTTGTTTTTCTGCAATTAGTTTACTCGTATTACTGCGCTTTATCGTAAAACTATACTAAAGACTGTTATTTATTTGCTTAACAAAATCCACGCAAAACAAAACTAAATTATAATAAAAATATAGTTGTAAAATAAATTAATTTATTTGTTTTTGCTGTAAAAATCGTATGTAAACTTTTGAAGCAAAACAGCAAAACTGTAAGCAAAAAACAAAAAAATCTCCTATAAATGTCTGGGAATTTCCCTATTAAGATCAGTACGTGAAGAACATTACCTTTAATTGGTTTCTGTAGTATTTTTAGTTATAAAACGAATTTAAATTTTTAATAAATTGTACATCAGAATGAAGTCATTCATTGTTCTCCTATGTGTTGCATTATTTTTAAGCTTGGCCAATTCCAATCCTATTAAAAGCAATGGAGAACCCGGTTGCCAAACAGAGGAAGAATTAACAGTCAAAAATTATCGTCATTTTCAAAATAAAACTGTCTATTGGGAATGCGTTGCCTTAGGACAACCAGCTGTATTGCAATCCTGTCCAATTGCTCAAGGTTTCTTAGATCCTGCAAAGAAATGTGTTCATTTTTCATTGTGGTACTGGACACCAACAGTAGCACCTCCCAGTGCACCCGCTACGGCTTCTGCTGCAGCAGCTTAAAATACATAATCTTAAAAAATATAATGAAATGTAAATAAAGAAAGATTGGAAAAAAATGTGCTGTTTTTTTTTCGTTTTAAGGTCGCCTGCATGAGAGGAAAGAGGAATAAAATTCGAAAATTAACCGAAACAGCAAAAATTCACAAGAAATTTAAAATTTGTAAAAAATCAAGCCAAATTTTTACAAAACTGGTGTCTAAAAATTAAATTTTCCCAATTTTTCTTTAATATTATCACCTAATTTGTAATTTAATTAATTCTTTCTTAGAGAGAATAAAAACGAACTTAAGCTTGATTATAAATTTCATTGTATGTAACACATAAAACAGTTCGACTAATAATAATTAAAATTTAAAAAAAAAAAAAAACTTACAATTATAAAATAGGAAATTAAAAAAACTTTAAAAATAACAAAAAAAAAATCTTAAATCTACTAATCGTAAATTAAAATCCCATAAAACTTGTAAAATTAATCAAAGAAAATTAAAAAAAATAAAGTTAACTTTACCAATAAATCTAAATTGATCCAGAGCGCGAAGCCAATCTATAGCAGGCTATTAGCTGACTGAATCAGCTGAACTGTTTTTTTTTTTTTATTTAGTTTGATATCATTTATTTTAAAATTGATAATCTTAAAATAAATTGCATCATCAAAACACCATTATTTATTTAATTTATAAACTTAAAACCATCCCCACTGTATTAAGTGATTTACGCAATAGGGTAAAATCACATTTAAAAACGGTTTAACACTTAAAATGTGATTTTGGGAAATTTTTATTTGTTATATATCACTATCTCGCATTAAAGGTGCAGTGTCTGATCAAGATTTAGCGTATATTTCCCGAAAGCACTGCGGCAAAAGAGTAAAATGGTAGATTGCAATGACAGTTAGTTTTCCCGGGAGAGATTAAAAGATCGATATGTTTGAACAAAAAAATTTCAAGGCGAATTCATAGCAGGTGTGAGCAGTAGAGCAACAACTACAACAAAACAACAACTTTAACATTAGATTAGCAGATATGAAACAATGTATTTTTGACAAGACATTAGCAAAAAACGAGAGCAAAAAACATTCATCTGGGCTATCAACTCCACCTTGTTTAGACGGTTATATTTGTTTAGCCGCCGCTTTTTGATATGCAAACAGCTTTTAAGCGCCATGGCCACACATCAAACTGCTGCTTCAAATTTGTGTATGTATTGGTAATATTTAATTTTGCTTAGCACAGCCACACATCAAACTCATTCCATCAAACTTCATTTTAAAGTTGATTTGCAAAGGGAAACACGTACAATTTTTAAACGCAAAATCTTTTAAAATTTGTTTAAAGTTTTTTTTTTTTGGTTAAAAATGAGCAAAATACATGATTTTCAGTTCTATTACTGTATTCTTCACTTTTCACTTGCCATAAAACAGGAAAATCGATATAAACTTCAATTAACTCTAAAATAAAATTTTTCTTTTCCATTTTGATTATACCGCGTCAAAAAAGTAGTAGATGTTGTCACTTTGAAAATTATGTAAAAATGAAATTTGAAGTAATTACGCGCACACACATCAAACTGGCTTCAAATTTCTATGGCGACGGTAGTGAAAATCAAAAGTATTTAGATTTTCTTCAAACTCACTCTCACCTATACGTGTGAGTATTTTTTTACTAACACAATCACAAAAGAGCGAGTTTGAAGCAGCAGTTTGATGTGTGGCCATGCCGCTTTAGTTAACTTTTAGCCGCCGCCTAGTGCATTCTTGTTTAGCCACCTCCGATCGTCATTTTATATCGACTTCGCCCTCTGACTTGATCTAACAAACAGACAGAAAATTCCATCGCACATTCACAAAAAATTGATGTTCGCAAAAAATCGGAAATTATCAAAAATTCTTCGAAGGACCAAAAAAAAATAATTTTACCAGACTATTATATTATTTATAAAAAAAACACTGAAAAAGAGGCAATTGATAAAATTACCTAAGCGTAAGGTAGTTCATTAGGTCAAGTCCAGGTCAGGTACACAGTGTATTCTATTACACAATCCAATTTACCTTCTTCATTACTTTATTTCCACAACTTTATTTACACAAAGTCGTGACACTTAAAACACAGACACTACGATTATATATGAAAGAAGGCTTCCTGAGAAGCCTCTGCAATAAAACATTAATTTATCTAGCAACACACAATACACTGAGCATTAATTTAAATATTAAACATTGAACATGAACAAGATGGAATATAAATAATAAAAATCCATAAATTGATTTTATTGCTTGATTTGCTCTGCCATAGATCCACACCAAAACAATTGGACCAAAACCAAGTTCTTAATTGGTCCAATAGACAAAAAAATAATGTGTTTCACGATTGTTGAAATCATTTGCAGGCCAAGAAAAACAGTATCTCATCTTTTTAGTCTAATGCAACCAGAAGCATTAAGAATGTTACGCGCCAAAGGATTTGTATGAGTTTCAACTGTTGGAACGTTTAAATCTTTGCGGATATTACAGTTTTGGGAGCAACTGTCGTAGAAACTTATTTTGTCGCCTTTAAATTATTTAAACATTGCTAGTTGAGGCAGTGCCCCATAATTGAATCCCATAACACCAAACTGGTTTAAGGATCGACTTGTACAGTAGAAGTTTGAAATCTAAGGGTAGAATGCAGAGTTTCTGCCAATAAGCCAGTTTAGTTTTACTTCTTTTAACTTCATTTGTGTTAACTTGGATTCTATGTCGCGTCGATCAAGATGTATACCGAGGTATTTGGCGTATGACAGCTGAGGTATCATTCACCTTTATTCTCCATTTCTTCAACCATTTTTTGCTAAATTGAGCGCTTGGGCGCTTTCATGAATACTTAAAAAAGCTTTGTCATCAGCAAATATTGATGTGTGCACTTGCTTGCTAGTTGGCATATCGGATGTATACAGCAAATATAAAATGGGTCCCAAAATACTACGCTGTGGAA
Source organism: Phasia obesa (assembly GCA_949628195.1). NCBI lineage: Eukaryota > Metazoa > Arthropoda > Insecta > Diptera > Tachinidae > Phasia > Phasia obesa. Next base: position 67,349,912 of record OX451215.1, on the reverse strand, counting down.
CTCCGTCTTTAATAAGCTGAGGCAGCCTTAAGAAATCTCCTTCTTTTAGTATGAACTTTTGATCAGTTAAATAATTTTTTATGAGCTTATAGAAGTTTTTGGGCAAGTTCAGCTTTAACTTGATATAAGGCCTACGTGCCATACCTTGTCGAATGCTTGAAAACCGTCGATAAAAAGTGCAGAACAGTATTTTTTTCTTGAAAGCTCTTTTGGATTGTACTATGTTGTTTTCTGAAGTCAAATTGATGGTTCGGAATACATCCTTTCGCGCTCAGTACCTCGTTTCTGTAACTAAAGTGAGAAACTTTTCACATGAAATTATTATAGTCATCTTTTATTACGAGGCACAGAATTGGGTTGAACTTAATCATTAATATTCTCTCAAACAGCTTTGATATGTTTGATAAAAGGCTTATAGGTCTGTATGATTCAACCCTGGTGTGGTCATTTCCAGGCTTAGGTATCTTAGTAATCAAAGAAATATTCCACTCTGTAGAAAAGTACTCAAGACGTAAAATGGCATTAAAAACAAAAAATAATTTTTTGGTCTATACGAGGTAATTCAAATAACATCTTGTTACTGGTTTTTATCCATTCCAATATCAAGTTCTTAATTGGTCCAATACCAAGTTTTTAATTGATCCAATACCCATCAGTATAATTGTATTGTGTCAAGCAAGAAACTTACAGACTATATATACGTTAAAAAAGTTTCAAAAAGTTAGTCATATTTGAAAAAATTACATCACTATCGGAACACCTATTGCCATTCAAAAAATACACGTCAAAATCATGTCACTGTCGGGACACCTTTTTATTAATTGGCCGTGAAGGATATTGTAGAGAAAACGATAGGGTTACGATTTACCCATAGCATACGGAACCTTAAAAAATAATCGCAATTAATTTTCTCATTCACTTAGGATGAAAATTTGTGTGTGAGTGTTTTTTTTTTTAATGTTTGTTAATGATCGTAGTAAAGATAATACAATAACATAAATAACACATACTCCTCAATCTGCCTGTCAACTAAGTTTGTACAAATGAGATTGCTGTATCAATTTACAACAATTAGGAAAATAGTTTGGCCGCATTTAATTTTTCAAATATGAATTGTTATTATTTTATTTTCCCCACTGCTATTACTTTTGTTCTTGTTTTATCGTTTACATTATTTCTTAAAGTAACATAAGTAATAACAATAACTTGTACAACGGTTTTTAGAAAAAAATATGCATTCTTTTTTGAAATTATTGCATTTTATATGAGAAATTTATTTGGACGCAGCAAACAAAATATTAGTATTTTTAGCAAATTTCGTGGCGTAAACAAGTGTTTTTGTTTAAATAATCAAATTGGAGCAATTTATGCATCGAGGTTTAAAAAAGCAATTTGAAGTGAAAAAATGGGTTCTGGAAAGCGGCTAAATGAATCTGAAAAAAATTTTATAAGAAATTTAAAAAAATACGAAAGATCCAATCGAGAAACTGCCAGGTTAATAAACCGTTCTGAAAAGGTGGTAAGAAACTTTCTAAAACTGGGAAAAAGATATGGCATTAAGGCTCCAACAAAAAGTAATTCCAAACTGACTCCTCGGCAGAAGGGTCAGATTCGCTTTGAAGCCACAAATAATCTACTAACTTGCAGTGAAATAAAGGAAAAACTTAGCCTTCCAGTCACAACTCGAACAATTGCTAACGTTTTAAATGCCACTTCCACCATAAGATGGAAAAAAATTAAGTCAAAACCCCGTTTGACAAAGGTGCATAGAGAAAAGCGCCTCTTATTTGCAAAGGACCACATGTCTTGGACAAATGAGTGGAAAAACGTGATTTTTTCTGATAAGAAAAATTTTAATTTGGAACTGCTACAGTTGTTATTGACATGATTTGAAGCAAAATAATTTAGTAAGATCAAAGGATAATTTCGGTGGTGGAAGTGTCATGGTGTGGAGAGCGTTTTCCTACAATTTTAAACTTCCCATATGCTTTATAACATCAGAAATGAATTCCGAAATGTACCTGGAGCTTTTAGAAGACGTCTTGATTATAACATTGGATGACAATCCGGATGAAGAATACATTTTCCAACAAGACAATGCAGCTATTTATGTTTCTAGAAAATGTATGGAATGGTTCTCATCCAAAAATATAAATGTATTACCATGGCCAGCATGCAGTCCAGATTGCAATCCAATTGAGAATCTTTGGGGAGTTCTTGCGTCCAAAGTTTATGAGAAAGGGAGACAGTTTTATAGCGTTAATGACCTTAAAACAAAAATGTTGGTCCAATATTGATCACGATATCTTGAAAAAAATAGTAGATTCAATGCCTAATAGGATATTTGCTGTTATTCGCAACTAAGGTGGTCACACAAAATACTAATGCCCAAAAACATGCCGGCATTTATTGAATATTTTTATTTTCTTAATAATGCGTTCAAACGAATTTCCCACCAAAATTGTGTTTTTTCTGATTTTTTTCTTTTAAACGCGAAAAATATTTTAAGTTTTTTTTTTATTTGTACGCTTTTAAATTAATAAATCAAAAGAATAAAAAATTTTATCGAAAAGGTTTTTATTTTGTCTATTTTTGAAAAAATATATGGTGCGTGCAAACGATTTTCGACATCTGTATCATTCAATTTAATGCATAGCCTGTTTTTTGGTCCCTTATTACATATTGAATATGCATTAATGATTTTCTGTTTCTTTTCAAAAAAGAATCATTCGTTTACAGCTATGGTTTATACATAGTAATGTACAAACAAAAAGACTACTCCAGTAAAATGTAGAAACAAATCGAGCATTTAACAAAAGCTTAAATGATAAAATTTCTTACTTGTTAATAATAAAACCAAAATTAAATTTAATTTTACAAATGGAAATTGAAATTAAAAAAAAATCTTTTTTCTAATACATTCAATAATTATTAACTAATAATCTGGTTTGTTAAATGTTCAACCCTCTCCTATATTTTACAGTTTACAATAATATTTATTCTGTTATTCCTTTTATCTATAAATTGATTTTTATATCAAGTCTCTCTAAATGTTAATTTAACTATTTTATTTTAAGCTTTAGGTCTTTAAATAATTTTATTTTTATTTTTTCGATATTTCGCTACTCCTTTGTGTAGCATCATCAGGAAAAATTAACAAAATGTTAAATGTTTAACAAATATAAGGTTAAGTTAAAAAAAATAAAAAATCAAGCAATATTTATTTTGTATTAACAAATATTTACCTTCCTAAGTAGATTGAATGCGGAGATGTCTGACGTTAAAAAAAAGGAAAATCCCCTTAAGATAATGCCGTTGACCTTGGCAAATGAAAGGAAAACAAACGTCAAGTAGATTCTTTATTGATAATTTATATCCGGTATCTTTTTCAAACAATTCTTTTGATTACACTCATTCGTTCGTTAAACACAAAATAAAATGGAATTGCCACTTTTTTTATTTCTTGCTGGATTTCTTTTTTACTCTACAATCCGTTTTACTTAACCTTAAGATACAGAAAAAAACACATTAACAGATAATGTGCGTTTGCTGTACCCTGAGATAACAAGTAGAATTATAGATGAATATTATTTAAGACTTATAAAAAATTGTGAACAGAAACGAGTCAACAAATTTTTGCAGTGTGAAAAAATTAGTCGCGAATACAATAACTTACTTTCACGTTGGACTCACGAAAAAATACCAAAAAAATCTATACCAAAAAAATCTATACCAAAATTTTATTTTATCATAAATAATTTGCAGATAATCAAATTTAGTTAGTCGATACTGTCTATTTGTCACCGCACTCTATCTAGGAAATCGCAACAGGTATACTCTTGAAAGTTTACTGAAGACGTATTAGTATAGCCGCTATAACATCAAGTACTAAAAATAATTAAAGTGTGTCCCGATAATAACATCTTTTTGACATATATGGCCTTATTTTTCTGAACCATACAAGACTAAATTGAAACAATTTAGTCATAATTGAGCAATTTTATTTAGATTTTAGACATGTTCAATTAAGCTTATTCAATTAGTATTTGACAGCTGAAAAACATTTTTTTTTTTAAATTGGTAAAAGTTGCGCTTTAAAAATATTTTGCGATTTTATTTGATACATTTAAAAGAATTTAAAGTAAAAACCCACAATTTACTTTATTTCAGTCAGCTCTTTTTGACATCTGAAAATGAAATTTGTAACCACAAAAGACATGCGCTTTATGTCGTTGTAGTAAAGCTACTATCTAATATTATTGTGACCTGCAGTGAATTAAATTTTTCTCACTTAACTTAATTCACAGTAGACATACATCAAGGTTGAATTTCGTATTTTATGGAATTAGTGACGCACTTAAGTACTAATTACTCCATTTAGTAATTGAGTTCTCGTATTGCAAACTGAGCTCAGTTAAGCCCTTAATTGCGTAAAATTTTTAATTCTAGGCAACTGTGTTGCTGATGAGCTAGCTAAGAAGGGGAAACTGCTACATTATGACGCAATTGTGGTAACCCCCTTCTCGTCCTGCTGGCACCACATTAGCTGTGCTCTCTATGATCTGGCTAAGGTCAGATGGTCCAATGAGTTGACATGCTTAACTACAAGAATGATCAGGACAGAAGAAATCGGTTTCGTTATTTCGGCTGCCGAAAACGCAGCCACGTGACTTAATTGGAACAGTAACCGTCACTGCCTATTTGGGACCTATCCTACCAAGAAGGATAGGTCTCCCTTACAATGACTTCTATAGAAGCTGCCAAGATGAGGAAGAGGATGAAACGATTGAACACCTTTCCTGTCTATGTTCTGCACTAGAACATCGACGTCTTCAGTACCTGAGGCGACGACGTTTTAGGAGCCCTTCTGGAACCAAGCAGGATTAATTCCTTTCTGAGAAGCTGTGATTGGTTTCCTGGCCCACTCCTACTTGACGAGGCATAAATACTTTCTAATTGCATGTCTCGACCAGTACAGCCTCTACGGTTACTTTTTCTCTCCTCCTAAGTCTGTGTCTATCCGCTTACCTATTCTCTCACCAAGTAGAATTAATTCCTTTCTGAGAAGCTGTGATTGGTTTCCTGGCCCACTCCTACTTGGCGAGGCATAAATACTTTCTAATTGCATGTCTCGACCAGTATAGCCTATACGGCTACTTTTTCTCTCCTCCTAAGTCTGTGTCTATGCGCTTACCTATTCTCTCACCAAGTAGAATTAATTCCTTTCTGAGAAGCTGTGATTGGTTTCCTGGCCCACTCCTACTTGGCGAGGAATAAATACTTTCTAATTGCATGTCTCGACCAGTATAGCCTATACGGCTACTTTTTCTCTCCTCCTAAGTCTGTGTCTACCCGCTTACCTATTCTCTCCTTTTAATGATGTCTTGCTGTTGACCACTCTCCATCTTCACTCTTTATCTTTTTCTTCCTATTTATTTTCTTATTTTCTAGCAGGTAACAGAAAGGGACCCAAGTGAGCCGTTTTAATTCGATGCAGCTGGCTGCTTAACCTAATCTATGTATTAACATGTCTACTATATACCAACAAGAAGTATAAAAATGAAATTGAAATTTAAAAATTACAAATTTAAAGGTGCTCCCATAGAGGCGTTATTTTGATGATTATGGCCTTATCATTTAAACCATTGTGGGCCGAAAATTGAAATTAAAAAAAGAGTATGTAGACAATGTAAGCCGAAATAAAAAGTAAAACAGAAATTAAATGGTGTCCCCCGTAGAAATCGTGATTGTGACGTATTTATGGTACTTAAGATTTTTATATACAGGGTGGGCCAAAAGAAACCAAGGGGTGTAAAAGTTTAATAACTTTTTTGTTTATTAACTTCTTTTTATTTTTTTCTTTCAGATTATATAGACAACACTTGGAATTGTATTATTTAAACCAGAGATCAATTATTTTAACGCAAAGAGCATATCGCCGACA